>JANAVB010005999.1:5398726-5594957 GCA_029216955.1 Iris pallida | reverse complement strand
GAGGACATGATCACTCCTCCTTTGTAAAATTTTGTAAAAGAATTTCTTTCTTCTAAACTTTTCTTCCATGCTGATGTAATATGTCAATCATATGAATAACTATTTTGGATTTTTTTGTGACTCTATCAAAATAATAGCTAGGTAGGACAATTATCAGAGTATTATGGACGTGATAAGCCTTCACAAATAAATTGTATCCATCCAAAGATAGCTAATCTTACTCCTTGTAGGGTATACAATACTGTCAGAGGTAAATATGGACGTAACAGATTGGATAACCCGTAATAGGTAGATAAGTATCTATGACGTGATGGATAGCAAATTTACATCAGCTGGTGAGAGAAAAGAATTTAAAAATAGAAAAAACTCTTCTAAACAAAATTTCTTTCAAAACTTTTAAGTCAACCTGCCATAAATAGTTTTTAGAGAAAAGACCTAGCACTTATTTCGGCAGCTTATTTTCTAATAATGGTGAACTTGTAATCAAGGATGAACCGATGAATTTGTAATTAATGGATGAACCCTTCGGTTTCGAGAAGACAGATTGTTTCAAATTCCAAAACCATCCATTTAGCATTCGTCCATAAATAACTCTTTACTATAAATAGTTTAGAGTTTTCTTATAAAGCATCATTCTCTCTTTCTTTCTTTCTTTATTCAAAGAAACAAAAATGTCTTCCAAGGACGTGCCACAGAAAACTGAAGCCTCTGAGAAAGCAATTGAGAAGGCGGTTGAGACAACCCCCATGGAGCCGCCTCCGCACAAAAAGAAAAAGATGGGCGAAGGATCTTCTGCATTAGAGCCGGGCGAAGGATCCTCTGCATCAGAGCCACCTAAGGACATCTTTGACTTCTTGATGGGACCTGGGAAAATGCCTGAGGAGGAGGCTAAGAGGATAGCTGCCTGTAAACTCCTGCTAAGTTCAAGCACAGATGACTTCAACTCCTTTGCTGACTACGTCTGTTGGAAGGAAGGACTTGGCCCTCGTCCTAAGCTTGATAGGGATGACAGTGATCTCCCTTAGTATCATGTAATATCGTCTTTGATGAATAAAAAGGAATTTTATTTATAAACTGTCTGTCCATTCCCCAATAAATCTCTGTACATCTATACATAGTACTTCTTGAGAAATTTGCCATTAATAGGCAACATGAGTAAATCACCATTAGGCTTCGACAATCGATAAGCGCCATTAGAAAACACAGTCTCGATTACATAAGGACCTTCCCATTTAGCTTGGAATTTCCCTTTACTTTTATGAGTCATAACCATAGGTCTTCGGACAGCTAGAACCAACTCGCCAACTTTAAATATTCTTTCTTTGACTTTACGATTAAAAGCCCGAGAAATGCGTGCTTGATATAATTCAATATGTTGTTGCGCCTGAAGACGCTTTTCATCCAAACCTTCAAGTTCTTGAAGCCGCAATCGATCATTATTCTCTGAGGTTAGCTCATTGGCAATAGCTATTCTAAGAGATGGGATCTGAATTTCCAAGGGAAGAACAGCTTCACATCCATAAACCAACGAGAATGGCGTAAAACCAGTTGGATTTCGGACCGTTGTACGATATGCCCACAAACATTCTCCAAGTTTCTCGTTCCAATCACGTTTATTGGAAGAGACAAACTTTTGAGAAGTTTGATAATCGTTTTATTAAAAGCCTCAGCTAAACCATTAGCAGCTGGGTTATAAGCTGTAGAAGCCAGATTCTGAATTCGATTCTTTTCACAGAATTTATAAAATGAATGGCTAGCAAATTGTGGCCCATTATCATGGATTATCCTTCGGGGAATCCCAAAACGATAAATCACATGATGTTTAATAAAACTAATAACATTGGAAGTCTTCACCTCAATCAAAGGAATTGCTTCCGCCCATTTAGAAAAGTAATCAGTTATAGCAAGAATGAACCGATGTCCTTTAACAGAAGGGGGGTTGATAGGGCCAATTATATCCATGCCCCAAGCTTCAAATGGCCATGAGGCTGCCGTGGGATGAAGAAATTCAGAAGATGCTTCAGTAATATTTGGAGTATCAAAAACAACAATTTGTGACTCCGGCAGTGGTGAAACTTCATCGAGTAGAAGAGCATCAGAAGTGCTTTGAGTCTCAGCAACATGAGTCTTCAACTCAGGAGGTGGTAAAATTCCAAAGGGTGCCTTTTCATATGCAGCAAAGATTTGCTGAGCTCTATATAAAGGCACACTGCACATAGCTGTTTGTTGCTGATGAGTGAGTTTCAATTTGACAGGAGGGGCTAGACTCGGAGGACATATATTAAGACCTCTTAATCTCTCCTCCAAAGAGATACCACCCCATAGATGATCAAGATCATCATAGTCTTCAGATATAATATGCGAGATCATGTTACAAGTAAAAACATTTTTATTTTCTTGGATTTAGAAGTTTTACTTTCTTTCTCCAAATCAGGTATTAAATCGGGATGTACCCACATGATTTCCCCATTTTTCAAAGTAAGAGGGACTAATCCCTCAACTTGATCTCTGGCTGGTGGAAGATTTACGATCTCCAAAGTAGCTTTAGGGATTGGAATTACTCCATCAGGAATTTGTTGTGGAGGGAAATCTCCAAATTGTATAGAAGTCATGTTTGTTGTGACAGTGTGATCATCATTAGTCAATGAAATGACTTTAGCATTGATCAATTCTTGAATTTTCTTCTTCAAGACATAACATGCTCGAGTGGGATGGTTAATGTATCTATGATAGATACAATACTTGGGATTATCAGTCAAATTGACCTCATCAGGTCGTTTAGGATCTGGGAGCTGGAGTTTGCCACTCTTCATCAGACATTCAAATATACTTGGAATATCGCTTTCATCGAAAGAATATTCTTCTTTTGGTTTCGATGGCTCAACATTAGCTGGTGCAGGTTTGTTTTTGGAAAGGTTTACCACCAGTGTCTCCCTTCCTTTATCTCCTTTTCCACCACCCTTATTGTTATGATTTGGGCCAGCAGATGGCTTCTTTCCTTTATCTTCGGAGGTAAACATAATTCCATTTTCTTGTGCCAATCTGCCGTTATCTTCGGCTGAAGCAGCAGCCATAATAAAAGAAGGCCAATCAGTGAATTGAGTGGGTCCAATAAAGACAGCAATGGTGGGATGCAGGTTCATCTTACATGTATCAATCAACGCTGCATCTGGCATCCCAGGAGGCAATTTTAGAGTCGCTTGTCGAAATCGATCAATAAATGCCCGAGCTTCTTCTTTATCTCTTTGTTTAATTGCTATCAAGGAGGACATGTTCATGTCCATTCCTACTTCGTAAAAGCGAGACAAAAATATTGCTTTGAATTCTTCAAATGATGATATGCAATTATCAGGTAAACTACGATACCAATCATAAGCAATGCCTGTCAGATAACCAATAAAAGCTCTAGTGAGGAGGGCGTCATTTTTTTCTAAATGAATAGTCATCATTTCAAAATGGTTTATGAATTGATTCGGAGAAGTTTTCCCATCAAACAAAACCATGGATGGTGGTTTATATTTGGAAGGAAAGGGAACGTCATTCCAGTGGGGAGGATATGGCTGTTTAATCCCCAATTTTTGGAGATGAGTTTTATGCTTCATACTCTCCAATTCTGCTTTTAATTCTCTTACTTCTTGCAATATACCATTGGATTGGAGAGTAACAGGGAGGATTGGAACTCCCATCTGAGGAAGTGGAGCACTTTCTGGATGAAGAGGTTCAGGAGATGCTGAATCCTGATTAGCAATGGGTTCAGGATTGTTTAGGGGTGTGTCTACCCCCTGTCCATCCTGGTTTGGTGTGACTACTTGAACCGGAGGTGGAATTGTATGCTGAGCTGTTAAAGTTTGCTGCATGTTTTGCATCATAGTCATCAGCTCCTTCATGGTTTGTTCGACTATAATTAGTCTTTGTTCTGTGTTACCGGAAGATTCCGGTTCATCACCTGCAACATAAATTTCTGCCTCTTTTGAACTTACGGATGGACTAGTGTAGAGATTAGAGTCCACACTATCAGTTTCAGAATCAAAATTCTGAGTACCCCCAGCCTCAGAATCTAAAGAGGGCATAATAGATTGACGACTCCTTGATCGAGTATTCTGATAAACACCTTCAAAATTGTCAACGATCCTGTTAAATCTCTGTTGACTTGGAGTCTGAGACGAATTACGTCTCGTTCCTCTTCGTCTAGGTATGTGAGAAGCCATATTAACAGAAGCATATGACAATTCAAAATCACATTCATCATGTTGTTGAGACACATCATAATTTAATCGGTCAAAAACAGACCGCTTTGTATTAGAGCAACAACATTTTATTACAATTTGATGACTTTCGCAGTGATGATCATCATTAGGGAGAGTCATAGGAACATTTCTATCACTACGCTTTTGATTTAACATTTGGCGTAAGTCAACAGTAGGAGAAGGCAGCATCTTCTTCTTCTGATTTGGTGCAGCAAATCTTTGAGCCCCATGAGTATAAAGTGAGTTGCTGATCTCATTGGCGTAAGTGGCTGGATTTTTCTTGGCCTGAATCTGCGTACGCAAATCAGAAGTTGGCTTTTGTGCACAACGTTTACCATCAACATTGCGCGTAATCCTGAGATTAGGAATTCTGCGTGGTGTTTTGTTTGGAATTTGTGGGTTAAAAACCGAAGTTTTGCCCACAAAACGAAAGGAATTGTCTACGCTGTTTTCAACAGGAGACTGTTTGTTACGCTGTGTGCGTAGAGATGAGTCTACCTTGCCATATGCAGGAGACTTTCCCTTACGCGCAAGACGTAAAGTATTGATGTCTGCCACGTCAATGACGGGAGACGTACCCTTACGCAAGACAGGAGTATCTGCCACATCGCAGACGGGAGATTTTCCTTTATGCGCAGGGTGAGTTGCCACAGTGTCTACCACGCCAAAGGCGGGAGACTGACCTCTGCGAACAGAGTTAGAGCCTGCCATTGAGACTGCCACACCACTGGCGGGAGTCTCAGCAACAGGAGTGGGAAGAATCCCATCAGATTGTGAAGAAGGTACGTCAGATTTAGGCATCCAGACCTTTCGTACCTTACGCGACTTCAACACTTTGGAGTGGCGATTGCCACCCCCAGCATGAAGCATCTCCTCATAGGCAGTCTGGTCGAAAGAAACGACCAAAGTCTTCTTCGTCGATCCCATCGACGCATCGTCGTGTTGAGCAATTACTTTCTCATCAGAGGAGAAAGTCGTCCCCAGCAGAGTCGCCATTTTGTTTTACTTAACAAAAAGCCTTTACAACTTCAAGAAAAGAAAACGAGAAAAAGTACAAAAGTACAAATTTGATTCTGGGAATGTATTGCTATGGAAGTCTGATTCACAAATGATCACTTTGTTCCTTGGACCACACAACGATGTTGAAGAAACTTGCTGTCTTGAGGAAGAAGGAAGAACAACTGAAGAACGGAGACCTTAGAAAGGTATCGACAAAGTTGGCACTGATGGCACAAGTCGAATGCTTTCCTGCTCTACTTCACTTTGTTCTTGAGAAGAAGAAGTAAAAGAGAACACTCGAGAATTATAACAATTCTTTTGATTCTCTCCGTCCGATTCTCCCCTTTTGCTGTCAAAATTATTGCCTATTTATAGGTTTAAGTCTTCCGAGAAATAAGCAGCAAAATAAGGCTATTACGCATATTACGCATGCAACTGCCATACACGATCTCATTTAGAGCTTTACGCAAGTGCCATGTGTCCCACATACTGCTAACTGCTCGGCTCAACACAATGCAAGTATTTTGGAAGCTTTACGCAGACAATGCCACGTAGCCCACATATATACAACTGCTCAGCACGATCATATTCAGAGTCTTACGCAGACGCCATGTGTCCCACGTACTGTAAAAACATAATCTCGTACGCGTGTATCCTGCCACGTACCCTATAATTATGGTAATTTATGTACAGAAGAAAAAATGATTAAACTCAATTAATACTCCCCTGCGTATAGTGGCTAATCAGCCTTGGGTATTAAAATAACCCAAATAAACTAATACGCGTATACTTAAGAGTGGCTAATATAGCCTTAAGCATTTAATTAGCTTAAATAGACTCTTGCGTATAGGGAAAATAATTGAGCGTAATACTTCTCCTCTGTTAGTACACTAACCAATGAATATTGAGTTACGTGAGATGTCTTTTCGTAAACAGTGAAAACCATCATTATAGCCGTCTGCGTATAGCATTTCCTTGATTCCAATATGTCTCTCCGTCTTTTGTGCCATTAAATGTCAGAGAAAAGAATAATGGCTGTCAGATCCCATATCTCTGCATTAAATGTAGAGATGACAGCCTGTCCCTACTGCGTAGAAAGAATAGGACAGGTGGCATCTGCGTACAACCCCTGAGCAACCATTGCGCGCGTAGAGTAAAATAGGACAGCTGGCTTCTGCGTACAACCCCTGAGAAACCAGTGCGCGCGTACAAACCGATTTAGCTTTATAAACTATGTTGACTCAGTTTGACCTGCGTACAACATATTTTGGCTTGGCTTTTGCGTAGAAATAGCTAATTTATTTTAGCTTCTACAGGCACGTGGCCACATGACCTGTGTATCACATAAACAACACTCGGCAGCAGGGTACGCATACGGCCTGCGCATACAGCGTGTTCGTGTCCTGTTGAGACACAGACACGAGCCCGATTCGAAGTGCAAACTAGGATATCGTGATCCCTACATCTAGGGCTATCCAAATATATAAATAATTTTGCAAATTATCAAGTTTTAATCCATTGGGTAATTTCATCGAACACCTACGTTGTAGCTCCGATACGTATCCGATACGCACATCGAACGGACACAAAATCGAACGAAACTAATCCTACTGGTCTAGGGTACCTAGATGCATGCTCTAATGAAGAAAAATCAAAACAAACAATAATAGAACGAGATTTACCTATTGAGAGTTGGAATTTTAATAAAAGGGAAATCCTCGAGCGCTTTGACGACCAGTTTCTCCTGAGCAAACGTCTCCAAAACCTTGCTAGAAATGCTCCAGCAAGTTCTCCTCCTCCTCACGGTTGCAACGCAATTTGTTTGAGGTGAATCGGATGCCGGATGAGAAAGTTTGGATTTTTGTAGAAGAGAGAAACTAGGGTTTGTACTTGTGACGGCTACAAACCAAAGCACAATGATATGAAAGGGGGGCTGCTATGTTTGGTCGGCCAAGCATGGGGATATTAGGGTTAGGGTTTAGTCATGGGCCAAGCACTCTTAAGTTGCTAAAAGGGCCCATTGACAAAAGGCTTTAAAGGCTTAATGAAAAATAGCTAAAAATAAATTAAATGATTCTTAAAAATAGATAATAATTCTAAATTAAATCTAAAAAGCCAATAATAAATTTAATTACATTATTAGGCTTCTAATCAAGGTTGACTAAGGTTATACCACCTTCTACTACCAAAACACCAATCAAAGCACACACCAATCAATTTAATTAATAAAAAAATATAAAAAAAAAATCAAATTAGCACATAATGACTAGAATACCCTTAATTAGAAAAATGAGTGTGACAAGCACACCACTTGAGTTGGATCTATTTAAGATATCCCCGAAATATATGCATTTCAACCATGTCTCGTGATAGATAATCCGAACAAAACCATGTACAATTTCTATCCTCAATAACTTGACTTCTTCGATTTGCAAACCATCTATCCATCCAAAGCCAGTATCTAATATTGTCGTCCAATCAAATCCTACTAATTGTAAACATTCATCCAATAATCTCGTCTCTATTCTTATAACTAGCTACCCCAGCTTTATAATCTACCCAGGCGACTCTCGTTAAGATTGAACGCACCAAGTCTATCTCTCGACACAAGAACGTCTGCATAACTGCTAGGCTAACTCACAACGTCAAAGTCGAAGTCATACGCCGCGATCTCCGTTCCTCGCAACTAATATCATAACACTCATCCCCCCAATCATGCCACAATCCTATGGTTAAGCCATAGTCCATAGTATAGGATTGTCTACCCAATCTTCCATCACTTCGATTTTTAAACTTCGAGTATATATTTCTCATATCTGAATTCGCAACTTAAGTCCAAGGGATCCGAGTTATTCAGCAACGCCATCCTAGAAATTTTTTATTCCCGATCATTCTCAATTACACTATGGTTCAACAACACAACTCACAGATCTCAAAATCGTATCTTTGATTCGTTCAATAAACCTATCAATCCAAAGTCATAATTCACCGACCATAAGTCGTAATATCGATTTCTAATTCTCAAGTCGCATAATACCAGTCATAATTCATTCATCATAACTTCACTCAAATTTCCAAACCTACTAGTCCTCAGTCTATGCATCTATCTCATCGCAAAATCACAAGATTGCCTACTATCAAATTTTGTGTCACGACCCGCACCATGTTTAAGGGCACGAAAACGTAGGTACGTCCAGTCTACATCACAGTGTCGACAGTAGAACGCTGTATAGGTCAACTAGAAATATAACATCTAGACACAAAGTATATAAACATGTCATCTCCGCACGGAGGTATATAATCTCAACTCAATCAAAAGACATCTAAGAAAGATAAGCACGAATATCATAAAGATATGATGGAAATAGATAAACTAAAATAGATGCAAGTCACAGACAGAAGTTCAAAAATTAAGACATAACACAAGATCCCGAATATAAAGTATACTACAAGTTTCAAATATCCAGCTAGAACACAATCCAGTCAACCTACTAAACTAGGTCACTATAGAAGGTACATCCTCTACGGGCACTGTCATCAAAGGTAGATCCTGGTCAAAGTCTCCGTCTATGCCAAACCCATAGAAGGTCGAGCAGTCAGCATCTAAATCCTCTGTAAACATCAACGGGGTTATCCTGTCAGGATATGAGCAAGTACAAACGCTAACAGCAGCTCCATATCAATTGACAAATTCTATAAAAGACAATAATAATGGAATACAAGATGAAATATCAAGACTGGAAATAAGTAGTATATGTAAAACTGGATATCATGTCAGGGTATGAAATACTGAAATGTAAGCAGTACAGAAATATCTGATGTATAATGTAAACATAAATAGTGCCTCGAGATATTAGAGCGTTTTGTGATCGGCTTGGATCAGGATCAGGTTGTTCCATTTGACCGGCTATGAACAAAAAATATACGAAAACAGGATCAGGCCAGCCACAATGGAAAGCTATGAACAAGTAGTATTGGGTCAAGCTACACCCTACGTGCAGTAAGGGTGGAGCTATGAACAAGTAAGCAAGAGGATACATGAGGGGAATTGATCACATAACCACTAATAACTCTTCATCTCCGAGTAGTATATGGATTCGGACATATCGTGTCATGACACAGGATTCTCTAAGAGGGTAGCAAATCCCCTTAGGAATCGATGTCTATACAAGTATAGGAAACAAGATCGAACAATGTACCAATATACCATGGTAACCCAGGAATGACATCTTATGACAGGATCCGACGTATACTAGTCCGTGTACCATCGTGTCGGAAATCAAGTAAAATACTACAACTGAATCGGATATAGTAGATATCAAGACAATGAAAACTATCAAAGAATATACTCGCCTGATACCCTGAGCAACTGATATATATAGATGTCCAAACTAGAGTCACAGAGTCCTATTTAGAGCAGTACAAGTTACAATGAGTTCATAATATAATAATTAAAGTGTACAATATAATCTATATGATACTAGGCCTCTCTAGGTCAAAAGTCAACACTTGGTCAACTCTTAGTCAAACTAAGTCAACATCTAGGGTTTGGTCAACTGTCTAGTCAAATGGGTCAACTCTATCTAAGCTAGTCATGATTCTAACCATAGACCCACATACTATAGGATACCTTATAGTACTATATCATATACATATATATCTTGCATGAATTCTCAACAAGCTACATATACTATGGTATCCCAAATCACATATATCATCTATAGATACTATCCACTTACCCTTAGCCCATATCTCAAATACCTTAACTATTAGTTAATACCTTAGTACTATGGTCAATATCTTGCGTAAAATAGATTTTCTAGTCCATGCTAGTTAATACCTCGTTTCTAGTTCTACAACTTGAAGGTATTAGCCATAATAGCTAATATTACCAAGTATCTATATCTTACATCTCTACTAGTTACCTACTATCTAGGATTACTTTAGCCAATTTATCCTTTATATATACATGGATGTACCCAATGCCTATTACATATACCATTACCTTTACCTACCCATAACATATACCAATATACCTTTTACCAATATCTAAACATTTATCCTTTACCTATATTATATACATATATCCATATATCCGACTATAAAACCATATCGCTAACCATTTACCCATTACTATACCCACATACATGTTTGTCTATACTTACCTATGGTGCTTGGTTACTTACTCATATACTATATATATATATATATATCAACCCTACATATCATAGTATACCAAGATACCCATATACCATATCCACATGGTATAATATATCCCTTATACAATATATATATATATATATATATATATATATATATATATATATATATATATATATGTATCCCTATGTATCCTATAATATTTGTATCTATATGATATCTATATGAAATACATATGTGATATTGTATCCTTGCTATTCCATGCTTACCCATGAGTTACCTTGCTACTAAGGTATTTACCTTTACCCTTAGAATTACTTTAACTACCTATACACACACACACACACACACACACACACACACACACACACACACACACACACACACACACACACACACATATATATATATATATATATATATATATATATATATATATATATAATATATATATATATATATATATATATAGCATATCCTTAGAATACCATGTTCTACCTAATACTTGACATATCCTATACCATGATATGTCATGATACCTTAATTCATTAAGTATCCCACATTTTTTTACCATGCCTTGGCTACCTTACCTATACCCTATGTAACATAACATGTATTCTAGTATCTTATTTCTATATGTACATATACCTATAGATATCTACCTTTGATCTTCGATACATATATGCATAAATATGTATCCTAGGTTACCTACAATTGATACCAAGATATCTATATCCTTATCCTATGACATGTATAGCTATAGATTATAGCAATATGTTTACCTATATACCTATATATCAATATATTAATATATCCCTCTATTCCATTACCTATCAAAATTACCTCAGGATATCCTACGCTTACCATACCCTACCAATCATACACACATGGACTCACTCATCCTACTCTTAGCACTTGACGTCTTGATATTATCTATTACCTAGTTCTAATACCCAATATCTTAGTATCTGGACCAATACCTTATCCTCCCATATACTTATCCAACTAACTCCAATACTAATACTTGATACCAAATAGGATACCTTACTCAAGTCCCAATACTCACTTATCCTTACTCATGATATGTGAGTGTCACGATACTAATATCCTCATGGTATCCAAGTATTACACTAGTTCCTTGCCCACAACTTTAATATATTGACACATAACTTATCTATATTTGGCTTACTTGATAACCATTTGTATCAACATTAACACACACTAATTAATACATATTACCTAACAATAATATATATATATATATATATATATATATATATATATATATATATATATATATATATATATATATATATATATCATACATATTCTTGATAACCTATAATATCTACATTTACTTGATATCCATACTACATAAGCTCATAGGATACACAAAATGCCTATGTCGTATAGTCAGTTTTCTAATTAAAATAAATACTTCACCTATTAAACCTATTCACTAAATTTTAGGATTAGATTATGTCGTAGCCCTTCATATTAGCTTTTCAAAACTTCAAACGGATCGTATTTTCGTGTCCGGAAGCTTCCGAAATCACAAAAACACCGAAACACGTTCGTCTTTCGGACAACTGACACTCAAACAGTTTTACATAATATTCTAGAACAAATTTGGCCTATATATATATATATATATATGGAAAGCTAACTTCGATACGGCTCTTTTAAAAAAATGGAAGATTAATCGGAGTCTTGAGCTAGGAGTTATGACATTTCTAAGTTGCTATGGCTACTAAAAATATGGATGAATATTATTGGGTTATTTTGGACAATAGAAACACATGTATATACCCAAATGTAACCATATATATCATGAGATACCATGACACATCATCACATATCCTATTTAGGACACATACACCCAATTTCGACTCAAAAAGGACATGAAAGTTCCTTTGGGGGCATGTATCGAACACTTGGGGGTCACAAATTCGATTTCTCCCCAATTGTATCAAAATGAAATTAAAAAAAAATCTTCAAATAGGAAGAGAAGAGCCTCAACTCCTCTCTAATGGTAGCCTAATACAAATGGGGTCCTAAATGAATGCAATTACACTAATGAAATGAAATGGAAGGGTTTAGAGAGCTCATACCAAAAGGAAGATGGATTCTCAATATAAAATTTCTAGATCTAGATCTCCACCAAGCTTCAAGACTTCAAATCCTTTCAATCCCTTCTTAGCTAGCCCATAGAGGCTTCTCCTCTCCAAGAGGAAAAGAATGAAATAAATTTAGCTCAATTTGGAAAAAAAAAAAATTGGGTGTAGGAACAATTTGAAAAAAAAGCTCCTAAATTAGGGCTTGAAATAAAAATGGAAAGAGAAAGAAGATGAAGTGGGGCTTTAATAGGAAGGTGGGCTGCCATATGGTATTAAAATTAGGGTTTGGATAACTAGGAAAGGTCCACTACACCCCTCTCTTTAGTTATGACAAGTTAGGGATTGAACATCCCTTCCTAATTAGGTGTTTAGTCAAGTTTTCTAACTAAATCTTCTAATCTAGCCAGAGACTAACTAAAGGTCATTTAGGCTAGTCCTAATCATCTAGTTGGATGGTCATGATAAGTTAGTTTACGTTCTCTAGGATCACTAACTACTATTCTAGTCAAAGGCTAACCATTAGTCATATTCAATAATAGCACATATGCACTATTAATTATTTAGATAATTAATCAAAATATAAATTCAAGTTTTGAAAACTAATTTTTCATTCAAGATATAATGTAAAATCACACTAATAACAATAACTAGGAAAAAGTCAAAAATATCCTTGTCCCGGAAAAGTAGTAGTTACAAGTCTATCCCCCTTAGAAAAATTTTGAACTCGAAATTTAAGATGGTCGTACTTCTTCTAGGTCAAGCCCTCAACAATCAAGGTCAAAAAATTATATCTAACAACATGCAAGATCATGGTTCAACTGGTCATGATCTCATAGTCTCGAACATGGTCACTATAATATCTATCACAACACAAAATATCCTGATAGGTGCTAATGGAATCACACAACAAGATAGAAAAGAAGGACAGGAAAGACAGACCTGCTAACCGGTCACCCATAGCGTCGGCCTTCTCGACCGTCAACGCAAAAGTCCTGCCCCTCTGGGTATATCCCTCTGATGGTGCGGGACATGATGTTGTGCCACATGTGGCCTAGCTCCCCCTCCCTACTGCCGTAGACACCTGCACTCCGACTCTCATATTACTCCCTTACAATACCCTATATTTAATATAACATTGATACACCTAGCTAATATTATCACCCTCAATAACACTCACTAATACTAAATTGATACGCTACACCTATCACTTATTACTCATCAATCATGATACATCCTGGACACTTGCACCCTCTAGGTACCCTTGGTACATAATCACTAGCTCCATAACTATACTGGACATATGCTTGATACTATAGGATACGAACTGTTAACTATACTCTGACACATGTGTTATAACTATTGCTATAAATGGTACTACACTATGAGTTATTTCTAGGCTTATACACTGATACTTAATGCTCACCTATCTAATAGAAAAACTTGAAGACTCACAAGCCATACTAACAACCAACACAAATACTCAAGGACACAAACCTATCTACAATTTACCAAACTACTACACAATCCAAAGAACTTCGGAACTAATAGAATGAAATCCTATAAGGAACTGGACTGAAAATAACTGAAAGTATCCCTAACTAATGATAGAACATAATTCTAAAATAACAGAAATGAAAAATATAGATGATATATTAAGAACCTTCTCAAGATACAATCTGATAATCATATGCGTCTGTCCAAAATCATGATACTCAAAATCCTCACCATGCCAGTAAGCAAGGCTGCGATAAACGGCAGATTCCATAACTGGGTATGCACCTCTATAATTATGTCATCTGGAATCCTCGCTACGCCGACTAGTATAGCTACGAGAAATCCCAAATCTCATAACCAAGATATGTACATCCGAAGTCAGGTATCTACGTTTCCGCCACGTCGGCTAATATAGCTGCGATAAACTCCAGGTTCCATAACCAAGTAGACGTTTTACCTTTCCTGTTACTCCCGTCAAAGTATGTTATCAGAAGATACCGTAACTCGGGCCATAACATTCATCTCGATATAAAAAATCAAAATCAACAATGATCCATCAAAATCAAATTTAATGACAATGAGCAAGGGTGAACAGAAACAAAAGAAAAGAATTTCAAATTGACATTCTTACAAGATTCTCAAGGGTCTTCCCAGGAATCTCTCAAAAAGTCCTAACTGTAATTGAGCAACTCCTATCATAACATAGAATTTTCATCCTAATTGCAGGCTCGTAATTAGTACTCTAAGTCGAGCACCATTACGAAATCGTATTAGTTACGACTCTGAGCTGCATGGGCCACCACAAAAATGTGTCACGATCCGTACCCTGTTTAGGGGCACAAGAACGTGGGTACGTCCAACCTATACCGCAGTATCGGCGGTAGAACGTTGTGTAGGTCAACTAGAAATATAACATCTAGACACAAAGTATATAAACTTGTCATCTCTGCACCGAGGTATATAATCTCAACTCAATCACAAAACATCTAAGGAAGATAAGCATGAATATTATAAAGATATGATGGAAATAGATAAACTAAAATAGATGCAAGTCATAGACAGAAGTTCAGAAATTAAGACATAACACAAGATCCCGAATATAAAGTATACTACAAGTTTCAAATATCCAGCTGGAATGCAGTCCAGTCAACCTACTAGACTAGGTCACTACAGAAGGTACATCCTCTACGGACACTGTCACCAAAGGTAGATCCTGGTTAAAGTCTCCATTTATGCCAAACCCATAGAAGGTCGAACAGTCAGCATCTAAATCCTCTGTAAACATCAACAGGGTTATCTTGTCAGGATATGAGCAAGTACAAACGCTAACAGCAGTTCCATGTGAATTGACAAATTCTATAAGAGACAATTATAATGGAATACAAGATGAAATATCAAGACTGAAAATAAGTAGTATATGTAAAACTGGATATCATGTCAGGGTATAAAATACTGGAATGTAAGTAGTACAGAAACATCTGATGTATAATGTAAACATAAATAGTGCTTCGAGATATTTGAGCGTTATGTGATCGGCTTGGGTCAGGATCAGGCCGTTTCATTTGACCTAATATGAACAGAAAATATACGAAAACAGGATCAGGCCGGCCACAATGGAAAGCTATGAACATGTAGTATCCGTTCAGGCTACACCCTACTTGCAGTGAGGGTGGAGCTATGAACAAGTGAACAAGAGGATACAGGAGGGGTATTGATCACATAACCACTAATAACTCTCCATCCCCGACTAGTATATGGATCCGAACATATCGCGTCATGACACATGATTCTCTAAGAGGGAACCAATTCCCTTAGGAATCGGCGTCTATATAAATACAAAAAATAAGATCGAACAATGTACCAATATATCATGGTAACCCAGGAATGTGTCACGACCCACACCCAGTGCAAGGGCACGAGAAGTGACGAACGCCCAGCCTACGCCGCAGTGTCGGCGGTAGAACGCTGTCCTGAGTCACAATATCTAACACAGTCTAAAATAAGCTCCGAATGGAGAATAAATAATAAGTAACTCAATCACAATACTAAGATGGAATAGAAGAATGAATCTCAAGTGAGTCACAGATAAAAAGTCTAGGTATAAACCACCAGAATAAATCTCAAGTACAACTCATAAAGTCTCAAACAGAAATACAAATAAAGTACTAAAATACAGCTAAACTATGGACAAGTCCTCAGCGACTGTGGGATCCTCCTGAGGGTCCACGTCGCCAGTGTCATCTAAGCCAATGCTATAATAAGTAGGGCATTACTCTTCATCAATACCTATAAAATTTTCAACATGTCCAGTCAGAACAGAACGAGCACATATCTCTCACAACAGTTCATAGCAAGAATGGACATATAAAGCAAGCTATAGAAAACAAAACATGAATCGCTGTAAAGGAAATCAACAAGAGAGAAAGACTATAAAATGAGATATAATATGGCAATAGAGAAATATAACCTTCTACGTGAATCAGAGCATGAATTGGTTATGTAAACGGTTTGGGTTGTACATGGATACAGCTATAGAGTGCACATGGATACCTACTGGGGATAATGATCACATAACCAACTACACTCTTCCTGCCCCCAATCAATACACAAGGATCAATGCATGTTATGTTATTGCACATGAATAACAACTACTGTATACATGGAGCTCATATGGTCATGAGTGTACATGAATAACATATGAGTGCACATGGATAAATATAAATACATGGAGTACATGATGGCCATGATAAAGTACATGAACATGACGTACTAGATGTATCCGAGGGGATAACATCGCATGAAAAGATCCATAGGGTACTAATCCGTGTGAACGTCGTGTCAGCATCAAGTATACTAGTCTATAACAATAGAACATATCCAAAGAAGTATGAAAAGATCAGAGAATGTACTCGCCTGGCAAATCAAACTGCTGATGATGAGGTGTAACTAAACTGGGGCAATGTAAACCTATTTAAAATACACACATGTCACAACCAAGTCTACAATATCAAGAGAAAAATCTACAATGCAAGACTACATGCTTCTAGGTCCATTTTGGTCAAAGTCAACCCTCGGTCAACTCTGGTCAAACCTGGTCAACGCTGGTCAAAACTGGTCAAATCTGGGTCAACTAGTCCGACTACTAATTTCTAGGTCATACACAAAATTTTAGGTCATTTGGAGTTCATTTGAGTTGAATTGGATCAAGTTTGACTCAAAGTTGACTTTTATCAATTTGGTTAACTTGTCGGCCAATTCGACTAAACTAAGCTATCGAAGAGAATTAACAAGCATAAATATATATATACATATAGGTATATACACACATGTGTATATACAATACAAACAAAACCCAAATGTAACAAAAAGTGGTGTGTGCGTGTGTATGTACTGGTGCTTACTGAAAATAGGGTAAAATCTGAGATTAAAAATAGTAAAACGCAACCATAAAATTACTCAAAATAATATACTATTTATATACATATATACAAAGTAAGAAATATATATATATATATATATATATATATATATATATATATATATATATATATATATATATATATATATATATATATATATATATACACAAACATTTAAATGGAAGATACGCAATGATGCGAGATAAATAAAGAGTCTAAAATCTGGAAATATATCTCCCTCGACCCATTCGCAATATATATACATTAGGAATGGGTTTCAACATAATTATATATATATATATATATATATATATATATATATATATATATATATATATATATATATATATATATATATATATATATATATATATATATAGTTAAATATATGCATAAAGTTATATAGAAACAAATATATTCATAAATGATGGAAAAAAGTTATGAAACAAAGCCAAAGGTTGGTTCCCACGAATCCGAAATCTCATATAGGTCCGTAAACTCAGATTTAGAAGCTAAGAAGCTGAAAAAAAAAATCAGAATATCATATTAATTCAAAAATCAAAAACTAAAGAAAAACAACCCAATTCACACAACGACCCAAAATCCAAAATACACCAAACGAACCCGCGAAACATGGCATACACGTTGGCCTTGACCCACGTGATGCATTCGTATACTCTCGAGTTCGAAATCGTGTCAGTGTCGTGTCCACAGAACGCGTATCGGAATTTCCCGATACCACGTGGTACACGTGCGTTCTCGCTCGTTTGAGCGCCGCACACGCAACGAAACGCCACGTGCTTGTGAACATAGCTGGGGGGGTCCTGGGGTAGGTCTAGGACACGATGACACGGCAACACGATGCGTCAAAGCGGCACACGCAGCCCCCGCACCCGCGCAGCCTGCTGCGCGCACCCGCGCGCCCTCGTGCGCATGGTGCCGGCCTCGCTGCTCCCTCGTCGGGCCACGTCGCGACTTGGGGTTCGTCCTACGTGTCATCTAGGTCTAGGTCAACATGTTCTGGGTCCTGGAACGGGTCTTCGCTGCATCGTGTGTGCGCATGAAGTTCGTCTCCGCGACAAAAACGATAGGCTGAATGCACAGTGGCTGAGCGGTGCACGTGCGATATCTCCGCGCTCGCTTAACAAAAAGTTGTGAAATTTTACGAGCATGAGGGCAGAGGTTGCCCCCACATGCTCACAAAGTTTTACGCAAAAATACGCTATGTGCATCGCGCAATCACACGCGGACAGCAGGGCACGCACGGCCTCGTGCACGGGATCCGTGCACGTGCATCCGTTGCCCGAAATGCCGCTGAAACGATGTCAAACCCAAAATCGACTTAACAAAAGTTTATCAAAATCTTATTATCTAAACATCCATGAAGACAGAAACGAAAAACAACAACTTCTATCCTAAGCGGCATTTCGTCGAACACGTGCCGTAAGGGACCGACACGGGCTCGATACCTCCATCAAACGGAGTAAAAATCCCACCAAATTTCGTGGGCAAGGCTAGGGCACCTATATGGATGCAAAAATGAAGAAAAAAAATTCAGATTTGCAATGGTAGATTAGGGTTTTACCTATTGAGTGTCAAAACTCAATGATCGGGGCTCCTCGGTTGTCGTGTCGGCCGATTTCCCTCCAGCAAAACCCTCCGTCTCCACTCCAGAAATGCTCCAACGGATCCTTCTCTCCTCGACGAGGGCAACGGAGTTCGTTTGGGAAGAAACGGACTCCGGATGAAGAAAATAGGTGTTTTGGAGAGATGGATCTTTTAGGGTTTCTTTGTGGAGGCTCACAATTTTCACAAAAAATGAAAAGAGGAGGGGGTGCTGCTGTGTTGGGCGGCCAAGGGGGTGTCTAGGGGTTAGGGTTTCACTTGGGCTATCTCCTACTCAATTAGAAATGGGCCCAAGTCAAAAAGCTTAAAGGCCTACATGCAAAAAGGATAAATAAATAAATAAAAGCCTTAAAAATAATCTAATGCACAAAATAAATTCTAAAAATGAAAATAACAATTCTAATGCATGGTTAGGCCCCTATACAAGTCCACTAAGGTTAAACCAGTTGCTAGCACAAACAAGAGTCAACATATTCAGGAAATCACATAAAGGTCAAAAAGGCTGAAAAGACTAAAATACCCTTCTATGAAAAAGTGGATGCTACAGAATGACATCTCATGACAGGATCCGACGTATACTAGTCCGTGTACCATCGTGTCAAAAATCAAGTAAATAGGCTAATACACCATCAACCCATCAATAGGCTAACACACTCATATATATATATATATATATATATATATATATATATATATATATATATATATATATATATATATAATATATATATAATGGGCCACCATTAAAATCGTGTCACGACCCGCACCCGGATATACGGATACGAATACGTGGGCCACGCCCAGCCTACGCTGTAGTATCGGCGGTAGAACGCTGTCTAGTACCCAATAAATATACACTACATTTAGAAGGTCTATGAACTACAAATATACTCAATGACAACCCAACATCTAAAGAAGATAAGACAGAAAAGATAACTAAGGCACAAGAACAATAGAAACTACTAGAAGGAATCATAAGACATGAAAAATAAAGAAGAAAAAATAAGACAAATTATGAACAACTACCAGGCAACTCACATAGAAGAATAGTGAGATCCACCTCAGCTAGCAACATCATGAAGTCCAATAATGGTATAACTCCTAAAATATTATCAACGGTATCATGTCAGGAAAATGAGCAAGTACAAACACTAACAGCAGTTCCATATGAATTGACAAATTCTATAAGAGACAGTATCATGAAATACAAGACAAAGATATAGGATGACTTGGAAACCATTCGGAAGCTGAGTTACAACCCTTAAACCAAACAAGGACCGGGGTTGTAACCCTTCTCCCGAGCAGAACTTAGTCTCCAATCAAGGTACAACATAAAGGCATGTAGAACATGTGAGTAACTGAATATCATAGCATGGTAAGAAAGTACTGAATGTAGAACAGAGCAGGATATAAGATAAGATAAAGTAAATATAAAATGTGCCTTAAATTATTAGAGCGTTATGTGATCGGCTTGGGAAATGTTACAGGACAGGCTATCCACTTGGCCCGACAATCACAAAAAAAAATCTGGGAAGGGTCATGCCGGCCAACCTGGATAGCAAGCACAAGAAAAATAGGATCTCACTACACCCTACGAGAGGGGAGAGTGGCACGAGCACAAGAATATAGTGACAGGGTGGCTTTGATCACATATATATATATATAATGGGTCCTTCTACAATACATGGGATGTATCAATACATCCCAAACAATTACATTTAAAATTGTGAAATATGTTTACTTTGACTTTGGCTTTACCTGATATAGCAAGTCATATTAACCTGCTCACTTTATTAAAAAATCTCTCCTAGATTACCGTAATTTGTTGGACATTGTACATTCATTATTTACATTTTTCACCCTATATAAAACTACTCGAGTTCAATGAGGACTCTAGCTCTGGTAGGAAGATTGCTTTCAAAATTACGTTTTGTAATCACGGACAAGTAGATCTGCATGTACAATAAAAAAAAATTGTACGTAGAAATACTTAAATAATGAATGTAATATGCTATTTTTAAATTTTTATGTTTAAAATTCATTGAAACATACGCTACCAAACCATAAATATAATCTAATCTAACTAAAATCAGAACTAAATTATGATTTCAATCAAATCTAAAATTTAAATTTAAACATTTTTTAAATAATGTATACTAACTAAATCCATGATTTAAATTCATCTAATTCATATTTTATAAACAAACTTTATTTATTTTAATCTAATCTAACGTAATATAATATAATGGCAAAAAAGAATCTAAAATAGCTTAAAAGTGTTTTATTTTTGATAATGATTGTTTCTTTAAAATAATATTATCTCAGTCATAGTTGAGAAATTATTAAATGGGACAGACTTAAATGGTGAACTCATCCACTGGTATAATAAATACAATAATATTTAAAATTAAAAAAATTCAAACAATTGTCAAATCTATATTATTATGTAATAAGAAAAGTTAAGGCTTTAGCGAATAAATTATTGTTCAAAAAATTAGGTATATGGAAAAAAAATTAAAGGGTGATTGTTTGGTCTTCTCAAGTAGTAAAAATTAATGAACTGCTTCTAAATTAGTAAAAACGTTAAAAAAAATATTATTTATTCTTTTAAATTAGTAAAAATGCATACAACACACCTAAATATATACTAGTATTATTAAAATAAAATTATCATAAATAATAAATTATTATTATTATTATTATTATTATTATTTTAAATTTCACACACACACACAATTGGGAGGTTCAACCTTGTTGGCCTCTTCAGATGTCTGCTCCAATACCAATATGCTAGAAAACTCAGATTAGCACAAAGGCGGATCCAAACTTTGATTGGGGTGGGCTAGAGCTCACCCAAAAAAAAAATCATATAATTTTTTATATAGGTTAATCCACTTCTAGTCTACCCAAATTTATGATAGCCTATTCCAGCTACAGTTTATGGATTATTAAAATAATTTTTTTGATTTTTTAATGCAGGTTGCTCAGTAATTTATTTATTTTTTAAATGCATATTTTACTCATTATTCTTTTTTTTGGGTTTTAAGTTGTATTGAACGCCGACTGCTCACTTATTTTAAAAAAAAATTGTTTTAGTTTTTTAACGATAATATTTTTTAATTTTCTAATGATAATATTTTCTAAGAGAACAAAATTTTTTATTGTGACATTTTGTTATATTAACCATCTTTCTAATATTTACAGTATTTTTAATATCATTTTCCAAAGTATAATCGAATTTTTACGTTAATTTTGATATCATTTATCGAAAATCTAAGCAAATATCATAATTTTGACTTTTAATGAATATCATGAACCCACTGTCCTATTGAGGAAAATATTAAAGCATAGTCAATCTAATTTCAATATCATTTATTCATTTAATATTAAAACATGTTGTATATTTAAATTTATAATTAAAAATAGTTAAAATTTAAATAAAAAATTCCTTGTAAAAATAAAAAAAGTGAATATTAATATTATCATGATTTCTTTTACATTAATATTGAAATTAATATTAATATTAATGTTACGAGACCATTTGTTCGATTGATAGCCCATCGATTCGAATTGATATAGTTGGATGCGGCCGGTTTGACTCATATCTGCAAAACTCCCTAATTCAATTGATCAAATCAACAAGTTTTTATTTCAATAGTTTTTTTTATTAATAACTACCATTAACACGTATCATTGTTACATGCTAGTACGTACTCAAAAACGATGTTTGAACTCGATTTGATTACATACGCGAAATGATCAGACTCGACTAGTTTTAGCGTACGAGTTTTAGCGAAATGATCAAACATTTGGTGGTCACAATTCCGTAACTACCCAAATGACACCATTCTAAACCATAGAGCTATTAGGAATGAGTCCTCTAACACCTATTTTACCATCTAGAAGGTTGGATCTAGCCATTAGAAGGATCTCCTACATGAATACATGAAATTTGACAATGGAGAAGAGAGATTAGAGGGTATACTTATGTAGAATGGAGCCTACACAAAGATCCACGAATTTGGAGAAGAAGGAGGAAAAAGTAGCTCCCAAAACCTTGCTAGAGCCTCCACCAAGCCTGCTTGAGCTTCCCAAGTCCTTAGCACATCAAAGGGCAGAAAGAGAAGGAAATTTGGGAGAGTGTGGAATGAAGAAAAGAGTGAAAGCCCTAGGTTTATGATGGCTGTCATGTTTGGTCTTGTGGGGGTTTAAATAGGGTCTTGCCAAACCCTAAACTCTTCATGACAATTAGTATTAGGAAGATCTTTAAGGGAACTAAGTGGTTTGGCTCTAATTAGTGCTTGTAACATAAATAACTATGACTAGGACCAACTTAAATAGAAATTTCTAATGTATGAATTTGGCTTAATTATCATGCTAGTGGCCCACAACTAGAAAAAATTTAATTGATCGAAAATAATCCTAACCGGAAATGTGGTAGTTACATATGTTTTATGGCTTTACTATTGGTTATCCTAATACTATGGCTAAGTTTTATTTGTCAATTGCCTTTACATACCAGAGTTACATTCTTTATCTAGGGTAACTCATATAGCAGCCCAATTAAGAAAAGCTATAATATGACTAGAATATCTTCATCTTTTTTTTTTAATTATCTTTTATCAAGGTTCTCATATTCTTCATATTATTTTATCATTACATAAACATACGTCTTTGACGAATATAAGTCTTCATATCATTTGTCATTACATAGGCATACGTCCATGAGAAATCTTACTTCATATTACTTGACTTGATTTTCTATAAAATAAAGTTACAAATGCAAAGCAATATACATAATATCATTCAAGTAATTATTTGTATCATATCCTACACTAATAAATAAATTATGAAATATAAGTATGCATGATAAGAGTATATGTATCCTAATACTAACTAGGATCTCAATGCATGTAAGTGTGGATGCAGAGAATTGTCGTAATCAAGATACACAATTAGTGATTTCATAACATGAAGTTTAAACCGATTAATCATAATTAAAATACTCAAAGTAATTATGGGCTAACATGAGAGATCCAAGGAGAAGTCTGGTAAAATTGGTAGTAGTATTCTACATGATCTCGTATCGGTAACTTTTACCTATTTTTAAATTCCATATTAGTTGTAGTGATTTGTATTGGACTCACTGTGAGAAGTTTAGTAGAAGTGTTGTAATGTTCTATGGATGTTTTTAAGAGTTGGACTCCATATCTTTCCATGGTTGTCCCGATTTGGATTTGTACTTAAAATTATATTTGTTTACAATTGTGTGTTTGTGGTTGTGTGACTACGTTTGCAGGTCCATTCGATATTCACTATTCAAAGAGTACTTACAGCCGCTACGTTTTCACACTCGTTTACAATAGTTAACAATATTAAGCATGGAATTCGAAGTCCTACTGTACAAATAATCTTTAACACAAGAACAAAGGAGATTTGGACGTGCTCCTCCTTGCGTTCCCACACGCCTAGTGGCATATCAACGATAAAGCACATCCTTGGAGAGAGGGAAGCTGGACAAGGAATTAAAAAATTGAATCAACCAGAAACTAACCAAGAAACACGCGGGGGAGACAAGGGTGGTCGCCCATAGTTATTTACTACGTACCAAGGAGAACTACAGGATGATTCTACAGCATAAACCACAACACATGTAATTAAGAATTGAAACACAATTAGGACGTGCATACCCATGCTTAATTAATTAACTGATAAACTGACACTACACCCTTGCCAATAATCCGAATAAAACTGGTACTATATGCGTATTTTTTTCATATCTTTCAGAAAAGTGTAATATTTGCCCACTTTTAAAATATTTGAATTCGTATGCAAATTTTAAGCAACTAAAGTTTTCGTATAAATTATCAAAAAATTTGGCAAAAAAAAAATGTGGTGGAAACTTTAATTAACCAAATTTGATAATCGGTTTAAGCATGTCAAGTTTCTAACTTCAATATTTTCATTTGAGTACTTATTTTATTTTATTTGTAAGATTTATATGTACTTTTGTGGTTCCAAATTTTTCCCATTTTGCAGAATTAGTAAGAAGGCATTACACAATAATATCCAGCAGACCATATGCGAAAACTCGAACGAGTGAGTGTGCCTTAATTTTGACTTCAAACTCTTCTGTGCTGTGCTTGGCATGGATCGATGTTCCTTAGCTAAACTCGCAGGCTACATGTGTAGAATGTCTCTTTGAATTTCCTAATTTCCTTTTCCTCTCCACCTAGTTTATTACTTATAAATACTCCTGATAGACTGACTGTATAGTTACTGATAATCCATGACGAAGTTGATCAGCTCGTCCTCTTGGTTCGGATTGATGATAACAAGTAGCAGCAGCAAGACCAACAAGAAGAAAAATCCGTCGCCGTCGACTAATGGTGAAGCCGTAGAGAAGAAGAACAACAAGAAGAAGAAGAGCCCAGCTATCGGCATACTGGCCTTCGAGGTGGCTAAGCTGATGTCGAGAACCTCCCGCCTCTGGCACTCGCTATCCTACTCCCAGCTCACCCGCCTCAGGGACGAAACCTTCCGCCACGAGGGAGTCCGCGAGTTCGTCTCCGACGACGATGCTTTCCTCCTCGGCCTAGCCCTTGGCGAATCCGTCGAGTCCCTCGCCTTCCTCGCCCGCTCCGTCTCCGCCCTCGGGAGGCGGTGCAGCGACCCGGTCCTCCGACACTTCGGTCGCGTCTTCGCCGATCTCCTCCTCAAGAACGGTGCCGACCCCTACGGCCTCCAGTACGCCGGGACAAAGATGGAGTGGAAGGCGAAGAAGATGGAGCGGCTCGTCGCCTCTGCTTCCAGCCTGTACCAGGAGCTGGAGGTGCTGGCAGAGCTGGAGCAGGCTTCCAGGATAGTCCAGGCCAGTTCCAATTTCCAGCACAAGGTCCTGCGGCAGAGGAAGGAGGTCGAGTGTCTTCGTCGGACCTCGCTGTGGAGCCGGAGCTACGACTACGCCGTCCGCTTGCTCGCCAGGTCCCTATTCACCATTGTGGGGAGGATGAACCGTGCCTTCGGATTTCAATCAGCAGGCTGTGGGTCCACACATTCTTCAGTCGATGGCCAGAGACTCACTAGCTTAATCTCTTCCGGCCGTGATGACATTGTCTCGGACAGTCCATTGCCTCCATCTTGGAAGCAGCGGCAAAGATTGCGGACAAGCAAGCGCTCGGTCTCGAGTCGGTCTTTCGGTGGTTGCATAGCGGGAGAGAGTGAACATAGCTGCATGCCCATCGACAGCGGTTCTCGGAGGATTGCTAATGGCACGAAACAGAAACAAGAGCTTCACCCCCTGGGGAGCATACTGAGCAACATGAACTTATCCCAAGCTCTGCTCGAGCCTAGGCGCGGGCTACCAGACGCACCACCGTCCACGCTCGGCTTTGCTGCTCTAGCCCTGCATTATGCAAAATTAATCATCTCGATCGAGAAGCTCGCAGGCTCGCCCCGTTCGATCGGTCAGGATGCAAGAGGCGATCTGTACAATATGCTGCCTGCCACCGTAAGGGCAGCCCTGAGGGCGAGGCTAAAACCCTGCACGAAGAAGTCGAGTCCTTCAGAGTACGACCCGATCCTCGCCGCGGAATGGAGCAAGGCCGTGAGGAGGATACTCGACCGGTTGACGCCACTCGCTCGTAGCATGATCAAGTGGCAGTCCGAGCGGAGTTTCGAGCAGCAGGATTTAGTTTCCAACAGTACGAACGTTCTTCTAGTACCAACCCTCTACTTTGCGCACCAGGCGAAGACTGAAGCTGCCATAACGGACCTGCTTGTTGGCTTGAACTATTTGTGGAGGTTCCACAACGGAACTGAATGCTTAGGCAATATCAGAGTGACCAAGCAACAGAAGCTCGAAGAATATTGTTAGGACTACGATGGCTGACATGCTGAGCAAAATTCCTTTTATCCATCATAAAACATGTACAAGATTGCAGGACTGCTTATGCTTTTTGTGAGTTCGATCATTAAGGATTTTGATGACAATTCTTTATAAATTATGATTTTCTGGTCCAAATTACCAAGTACTTTCTCCATTTCCTGAGAGAAAAAAAAAAAAAAAGGTCCCGAGTGTACTAAATCCGTTCTTCTATTGGTAAACGAAGAGACGAGTTATCATCTATTACTCTTTCTTAGACTAAAGAAATAGAATGTCCTTTTTTTTTTTCTTTTTTTTTTTTGTAGAGTAATGATATCCGTACCTCCAAATCATCCCTCCTTACATAACAGCTGACGTACCATGTTAAATAATACTATATGTCATCTAACATTGCAGCTGACATAGAAAATTTTAATCCAAAAAATTAATTATCCAATTTTTTCTTGTTAATGTTAATATTAAAATTAAAATTAATGTTAATATTAATATTAATATTATTGTTAATATTAATTTTAATGTTAATATTAATATTAATGTTAATGTTAATATTAATATTAATATTCATATTGTTGGGTGGTCCCTCCTTAATTTTAGAGAGGATTTGGAGTTCCCAATGTTCATTCACCTTGGAGAAAGTCTAAAGACTTGTGGAGTTCCCAAGGTTCATTCATCTTGCAGTCTAAAGACTTGTGGAGTTCCCAAGGTTCATTCATCTTGCATGAATGAATCTTGGAGGAGAAGGTTCATTCCCTTATGGCTATATAAGGAGATGGTTTGGGAGATGTTTGGGTTAATCCTCACTTGTGATCTTGGTGCTAGAAGTGGTGGTGCTCTTGGTGCTCCTTGCTTGCGGTGTTCTTCCGGACGGTGCTTGCTTCTACCTCGGGTGCTTCTTCACCAAAGTGTCTTCCGTACTTGTGTATGAGAGAGATCCTCTTGAGTGTATCCAAGAGAGAGTTTGTAACTCTGTAATCCCATATTCTTAGTGGAAGAAGAAAGAAAAGAACTATTGTTGTCCGAGGACGTAGGCGCATAGCCGAACCTCGTTAATTCTCTTGTCTTTTGTATGCTTGTTTTTCTTTTCTTTTCTCTACCCTCCGTGTTAAGCGGATAAGCTAAACTTCAACTCATTGTAGCTCCCATGTTAAGCGAGTAAGCTAAACTTCAACTCATTGTAGCTCCCACGTTAAGTGGATAAGCTATCTCCATCCCAATTAGCGGTATCAGTGCATACCCAACAATTGGTATCAGAGCCACACAAGCTTATTGATCGTGATGGTGGAATCATTGTCTTCTACCTCCTCAACCATGATCAAGCTCACGTCTTCAAACTATTCCATATGGAGGCCGCGGATGGAAGATATCCTCTATTGTAAGGATTTGTACGAAGTGTTACTCTGCAATGGACAGAAGCCAGAAGACAAATCTGAAAAAGATTGGACCATTCTAAATCGAAAAGCTATTGGAGAGATCTGTCCTTGGATCGATCAAAGCGTTTTTTACCATTTTTCCAAAGAAACCGATGCTCATCAAATGTTGATGAAGTTAGCATCGATGTACGAGCGAGAGACTCCTCAAAACAAAGCGTCACTCATTCGACGTTTGGTGAACCTGAAATACAAAGACGGACGAAGTGTTTCTGAACAGTTGAGTGATTTTCAAGAGTTGGTAAATCAACTCTCAACCATGAAGCTGGTGCTGGAAGATGAGCTATTGGCACTTTTGCTACTCAGCTCGTTGCCAGATAGTTGGAACACACTTGTGGTTTCCTTAAGCAACTCCGCTCCTCAAGACGTCATCACTTTAACCTTAGTGAAGGATAAGATAGTTTATTGAATGAAGAAGCGAGGCGGAAAGAACAAGGCATAACAACCGAGTCAGATGCTCTTGTTTCTGAGAATCGTGGAAGAACTCATCAAAGAAAATTCCACAACCGTGACCACTCCAAAAGCAGGCCAAAAGATCATTCCAGAGGCACTTTCAAACTAAGAAAAGAGATAGAATGCTTTCATTGTGGTCTTAAGGGTCATATGAAAAGAGAATGCAGAAAACTCAAAAAGGAAAAGAGAAATGAATCAAATGAGAAGAATGAAGCCAAAGACACAACTGCTACTGCTTCAAAAGGCGATGAGATAATCATCATTTGTGATGATGGTCTGGTTAATCTAACCTCTCAAGATTCATGCTGGATTGTAGACTCTGGTGCATCATTCCATGTAACTTCCAGAAAAATTCTTCACAACCTACACAAGCGGAGACTTCGAAAATGTGAGGATGGGAAATGAAAAAGTTTCCAAGATTGTGGGAAAAGGAGAAATAGCTCTTGAGAACAACACTGGCTGTCCCTTGATTCTTAAGAATGTGAGACATGTTCCAGACATGCGTCTCAACTTGATATCCACTGGCATAATGGATGATGAAGGCTACACCAATGTGTTTGGTGGAGGCAAATGGAAACTCAGCAAAAACTCCCTAGTGCTTGCTAGAGGGAAGAAGGAGAACACACTCTATACGACATATGCTAAGATCAACAATCAGCATGTTAATGCAGCAATCGACCAATCAGGATCAACGATTGGGTTATGGCACAAGCGACTGGGTCATTGAGTGAGAAGGGATTGCAAATTCTAGCCAAAAGAGAGGTATTGACCGGGCTGAAATCGAAAGGTACACCTCTTGAACCTTGCACTGATTGTTTGGCTGGAAAACAACATAGAGTTTCATTTCATTATAAGGCTGCAATTAGAAAACCCAATGTACTGGATGTTGTTTACTCTGATGTTTGTGGGCCTATGACTACTAACACTCTTGGTGGTGCAAGATACTTTGTCACCTTCATTGATGATCATTCCAGGAAGGTATGGGCATATGCAATCAAATCCAAAGATCAAGTCTTTGATGTGTTCAAGCAGTTTCACGCCAGCGTTGAACGTGAGACTAGTACGACTCTGAAGTGCATCCGTACTGACAATGGTGGAGAGTACATAGGAGACTTCAGAAACTATTGCAAGAATAATAGGATCAGACATGAAAGGTCGGTTCCAAAGACCCCTCAGCACAACGGATTGGCGGAGAGGATGAACAGAACGATCGTTGAGCGGATCAGAACCATGTTATCTCACTCCAAGCTGCCAAAGGGTTTCTGGGGTGAAGCATTAATGACAGCAGTTCACTTAATCAACTTGTCTCCATCAGCTCCACTCAATGGTGATGTACCGAACAAGTTCTGGACAGGAAAAAATGTGTCCTACCAATACTTGAAGGTGTTTGGGTGTAGAGCATTTATGCACATTCCCAAAGACGAGACGTCCAAGCTTGATGTCAAATCAAAAGAATGTATTTTTCTTGGCTATGGAGATGAAGAGTTCGGCTACAGACTCTGGGATCTTGTCAATAAGAAGATTGTCAAAAGCAGAGATGTGGTCTTCTTTGAAGATCAAACTATTGAAGATTGTCAGAAGGGAGAAAAGGTTGATAGCTCCAGGGAATTTTCTGTCAACCTAAATCCAGTGTCTCGGCCCCAGGAACAAAGGGGAGATCCGGTCGAGAATAATGAAGCTGAAATCCATGATTATGTCGAGGACAATCATGATGATGATATTGTACATGAAAATGTTCAAGAAGAGCAAGCTCCTGAAGGACCTCTGAGAAGATCAAACAGACAACCGAAGCCTAACAGCCTCTACAGTCCACAATAGTATGTATTGCAAACAGATGCAGGAGAACCTGAAAACTATTAAGAAGCCGTGACACACGAGAAAAAGGGGGAGTGGCTGGAAGCCATGCAAGATGAGATGAAGTCCTTGCATGAGAATCACACTTATGATTTGGTAAAATTACCAAAAAGAAGAAGGGCACTCAAGAACAAATGGGTGTATAAGATGAAGACAGAAAAAAATAAATCACAACCAAGATACAAGGCGAGGCTAGTTGTGAAAGGTTTTAGTCAGAAGCAAGGAATTGACTATGAAGAGATTTTCTCACCAGTGGTGAAGATGACATCTATCAGAGTAGTGCTCAGCTTGGCTGCAAGTCTAAATCTAGAAGTGGAACTACTAGATGTGAAGACTGCATTCCTTGACGGAGAGATTGAAGAAGAAATCTACATGGAGCAGCCAGAGGGTTTCAAAGTCAAAGGAAAAGAAGATCTAGTCTGTCGACTAAAGAAGAGCCTGTATGGACTGAAACAGGCACCACGCCAATGGTATAAGAAGTTTGATCTCTTCATGACCAAGCAAGGATACCTGAGGACCACTTCTGATCATTGTGTGTTTGTCAAAAGGTACTCTGATGGTGAAATGATTATACTCCTTCTATATGTTGATGATATGTTGATCGTAGGTCATGACAATGACAAGATCAGCAAGTTAAAGAAAGAACTCAGCAAGTCCTTTGCAATGAAGGACTTAGGTCCAGCAAAGCAAATTCTCGGTATGCATATCTCCCGTGATCGAAGGAATGGGAAGTTGTGGTTATCACAAGAGCGCTATATCGAGAAGGTGTTGAAGAAGTTCAACATGGACAAGGCAAAGCCTGTAGCAACTCCACTTGCTAATCAATTTTTGCTCAACTCAAGACAGTGTCCTACAAGCAACAAAGAAAAAGAAGAAATAGCATCGGTGCCATATGCCTCAGCAGTTGGCAGTCTTATGCATATGATGGTGTGCACCAGACCTGACATAGCACATGCAGTTGGTGTCGTCAGCAGGTTCTTATCCAATCCGGGAAAAGAGCATTGGAAAGCGGTGAAGTGGATTTTGAGATACCTCAGAGGTACTTCCAAAATGAGATTGTGCTTTGGAAATGACAAGCCTGTGTTGATTGGGTACACAGATGCAGATATGGCTGGAGATTTTGACTCCAGAAAATCTACTTCAGGATATTTAGTTACTCTTTCAGGGGGAGCTGTGTCTTGGCAGTCAAAGTTACAGAAGTGTGTTGCTCTGTCGACTACAGAAGCAGAATATATCGCAGCGATAGAAGCATGCAAGGAACTACTGTGGATGAAAAGATTCCTACAGGAGTTGGGTCAAGAACAACGAGAATATGTTCTTTATTGTGATAGCCAGAGTGCTATCCATTTGAGCAAGAATTCGAGTTTTCACTCAAGGACAAAGCATATTGACGTGAGATATCATTGGATTCGTAACGTGGTGGAATCCAAGCAACTTCTGATTGAGAAGATCGATACCAATGACAATGGCTCAGACATGATGACTAAATTTTTACCTAAAGACAAGCACATCTTTTGCAGAAGTGCAGCTGGTATGACGGAGCCTTCCACTTAAGTCGGAAAGGGGGAAATTGTTGGGTGGTCCCTCCTTAATTGGAGAGAGGATTTGGAGTTCCCAAGGTTCATTCACCTTGGAGAAAGTCTAAAGACTTGTGGAGTTCCCAAGGTTCATTTATCTTGCAGAAAGTCTAAAGACTTGTGGAGTTCCCAAGGTTCATTCATCTTGCATGAATGAATCTTGGAGGAGAAGGTCCATTTCCTTATGGCTATAAAAGGAGATGTTTGGGTTAATCCTCCCTTGTGATCTTGGTGCTAGAAGTGGTGGTGCTTTTGGTGCTCCTTGCTTGCGGTGTTCTTCCGGACGGTGCTTGCTTCTACCTCGGGTGCTTCTTCACCAAAGTGTCTTCCATACTTGTGTATGAGAGAGATCCTCTTGAGTGTATCCAAGAGAGAGTTTGTAACTCTGGTGGAAGAAGAAAGAAAAGAACTATTGTTGTCCGAGGACGTAGGCACATAGCCGAACCTCGTTAATTCTCTTGTCTTTTGTATGTTTGTTTTTCTTTTCTTTTCTCTAGCCTCCATCTTAAGCAGATAAGCTAAACTTCAACTCATTGTAGCTCCCACGTTAAGCGGGTAAGCTAAACTTCAACTCATTGTAGCTCCCACGTTAAGTGGGTAAGCTATCTCCATCCCAATTAGCGGTATCAGTGCATACCCAACACATATTAATATTAATTTAAATTTTAATATTAATATCAATTTTAAAATATGTCACGTCAGTTGTTATATCAACATGTCACATCAGCTGTCACGTAAAAACAGATAACTTGGAGGAATAATTTGGAGGAACACATTATTCATTATTGATATATTATCACTAGCATGTCAAAATTGCTCAGCTGTATGATTGGTTTGTTCATTACCATTGAAAGACAATAAGTCTGAGGAAACATTTCCAAATCTTTCTTTGGTAGTAAGCAATAATGTAACAGATGAAGTAAAAAAATAAATTTGGTCATGGACTGTCCTGTCTTTATTCGATTTTAGTTGAAAGCCACGGATGGCCTTCTACATCATTTCGAAACCTTTGAATCAGATGTAAAACAAAAGAATGGGATGAGAGCATGGGACTCGACATTCTAATCAATTTGTTCCCTGCAAAGTGTTTCTCCTACTTGAACTTATTATTTTGGGAAGTTCCAGGACAAACATGTCCATCCTGAAGTTCAGTTCAGAATAACCCTTATATTATCAATAGAGGGTTACTTGCTGAAAAAATTAATGTTAACCAATTATATTGCCAATTTGCAATTCTTTCTTTCTTTTATTTCTATAGAAGCAAACGGATTTTTCTACACAACTCGATGCATTCTATTCTGCTCCTTACTCTTCTCGACCCTTCTTGCACACATGACAATTGCTTGGATATTAGTATTACAAGGAAGATTCATGTTGTTGGTCTCGCAAGATATAAGACATGTTAATTAGATTTGGTCAATTATCCAACAATTTTCATATTTTTGTGCATCAAGAACAATCTGCCTGTCTCCTCTTCGTTATTATATGAATGAGGTATATAATGAAGGAAAAAGAAAAGAAAAAAGGGTAATGCATGCAAGGATCCATAACTTGATTGATGTCGATGCATCTTATTTGTTTTTTTAAATATTGCGGGCTTTTCAGTTACTCAGAGCGTGCGAAAGAGGTTTCTATTGCTACATTTTAACTTTAGTTAAATTTTGTAGCACTTGAATGCTGCAGTGGACACTTGTCCATATTTGAAATTTACTAGAAAGCTAAGAGATACTCTAAATTTGAAATTGCCATAACATCTCTACATTAATTTCTGGGTCCACCGAAATTAACCGTTCTTATCAAACAGAAAGGAAAGTAAAAATAAAAAATAAAAAAAGGGAGAAAAATCTTAGCAAACATGGAAGAAAAATAAAAAAAAGCGGGAGGAAAAATCTTGCCAAACAGGGAAGAAAAAAGAAAAGAAAAAAGAGTAAGAAAAAAGAGAAGATTAATTTCGAGTATTTATTCGAAGTGTATCATTTTGTGTCAATATCATTTAGACACTCTAAAAATAATAATTTATATAATTTTTAATAATTTAAAATATGTATTTAGAGTGATCCTCTTAGTTGCTCCCTCTTTGTCAAAGTAATGATTCAAAAAAAAAACACAGCCAATAGTGACCATTCTTGCATTTGGTTACAAACAAAACATAGAAGTAGTATGAAACTAGGATGCCAAAATGACTGCAACACAAAAAAATCTCATTCCAGGAAGCATATCCTAACGTTGGTATCTCCCGAGGACTTGTAAGAGTGTTACTTTGGTTCTGCCTCTTCTTGAATCTTGTCCCTTCTTACTGCCTCCCATGTCAGCGATCAAATATTAGATATTATAAGAGAAGAAGTAGTTGGTTGAATATTCTGTTATTCCTTTCCGACCACACCCCCCACATTACTCTACTTTGTTGTTATCGTCTCGTGTTCTAGTCATTTTCTCACTAGTTATATTTTGATTGACCTGTAAGGCTTTTTGTGCTTGTATTATGCACTTTTCCGTCGAGTCATCAAGCAAAACATCAATATGGAGCTTCTGTTGTCTTTAACCGAAGATTCTTCTTGGATTAGTCCTTCGAGAAAATAGCTTAACCTTGTTCCAGTTAATTGTAACTAAGTAAAAGATAGTTGTGCCAACCAATAATAGGAATACATTTATCTCCTTGTAATCTTGTAAAAATGATATAGTATCCGATTTTAAGCCATCAGACTATTGTATATAGAAGTCTATGGAGAACCTTTGAGGGGTTTCAGCCATTAGAGAATTTATCTTTCCATCTATCTCAGATCTCTTAGCCAAGAAATTTGCTGCTCATCACTTGTCTCTACCATGCGAAAGTTCACGATCGTGTAATCATGCAATACTCGAATCATAAGAGTAAGTATAATCTAAGTTAATTTTATGATCTCACTTTTTGTTTCTTCCTAACAAGAAAAGATGATTCCTCCTCTAAACGACAGCCCCCTGACCACCGTGGTTGGTGGACTATGAAAATTTCTTCCAATAGGACTGTATGTTTTGTGTTTGTAGCTAATATTTTCCTTAGATCATATATTGTCACTACCACTTTTTCAAATAGGGATAGTTTTGTCAATTTATATATTATATATTTTGTGCATTATTTATTTATTTATTTATTTATTTATTTATTATGTGTTAGTTATTATGGTTAGTGGGCTATCCTATTTATTAGATTTGTGTTAGTGCCAATTAGACTAGACATGACACTAGAGCCCAACAATTAGAATGGCATGACACATGGACCAACACTTTGGATTGGGTCCAATTAGTCATTCCATATGATAATTAGAGATTAGTGTAATTACCAAAATAGAATTAGAAGTTTCTATCCATTAATTAGCCTTCATGACAAGCTTAGAGGGGCATACTGGACATTCTCCATTGCATGGAATAGATGTAGCATTGGACGGCCATATAAAGAGGGAACACACACACTCTCTCTCTCTCTCTCTCTCTCTCTCTCTCTCTCTTTATTTTATTTTGTGTCATTTTATTCCTATTTGGTGTTCTTCCTCAAATTGATCGATTCCTCTACCAATTCCTCTCAATTCTACTATAAATCTCTTCCAATGCTCTTCATTCTCATCACTTGGAGGGGCCTAGGAGCTTGGTGGCTATGAACACTAGAAGAGGAGGCTTATTGCTAGGAGTTCGTGTCCGGATCGTGTCCATTATACTATACATTGGAAATCCATCTCCCAAAAGGTATACATCTCAATTTCTCCTCTAATTAGACTCTAATTGTGCAATTTGATCCGTAGGAATGCACTCATGGATTAGGACTACCTATAGGAAGAAGAATTAGGTTCTAATGACCCTTTATGTGGAAGTTATGTTAAAATTTGTGCCAATTTGGGGGGAATTTTGAGATTGGTACACCAAGTGTTTGTCATTTGGTAATCTAGATCTAATTGGACTAGATTTGGTTGTATGTGTCAAGATCCATGTCCACAATTGGATATAAGTAGGCCGTATCATGATACGGTAGGACACGGAATCATTTTGAAGATTTTTTCCTCCGACACTTGTGGCACACAGACCAAATTCTCTATGACACATTGCACTAGCTGTAGATTGTCCTAATTAGACTCTAAATTATGTTTTACGCATGCTCATGTGATTTGGGTAGATTCAGACAAGGTTTGGTATAGGTATCTTGGACATATCACAAGAGTATCATAGATTAGTGCGATACGAGGGTGATGCACACCAAATATTTCGTTTTTGGCATTTTTGTGAGTGTCATAGGTGTCCATATGTGTGTACATATATTCATGTGTGTGTGCATGCACATGGAGTTGAAATGAGTGGAATTTCTCAGATTATTTTATTGATGGGCTCCTGCCACTACTTATAGAGAGTATACCTCCTCTTCACTATACAACTTCCGATGTGGGACTAAAGTCCCTTATTAGTTCTCAACACTCGCCCTCAAGATGGGCGATAGATATTAATCATCCCCATCTTGTTACATAGCTTTGACAGACTCAATGAACTAAGACCCTTCGTCAGACAGTCTGCAACTTGTTCTTCTGAGCGAACATGGTCAATCTTCAATATCCCTTGTTCCAACTTCTCCTTGATGAAGAATCGATCGATCTCGATGTGCTTCGTTCTGTCGTGCTGAACTAGATTGTTAGCTATATTTATTGCAGCTTGACTATCATCCAGAAGACGTAATGGTGCTTCCGTGTCCAGCTTCAACTCTGTCAGCAGTGCTCTTACCCATATCAACTCTGACACTCCCAGAGCTATTGTCCTGTATTCTGCTTCAGCTGTCGACCGTGCTACCACTGGCTATTTCTTGCTTCTCCATGAGACTAGGTTTCCTCCTACAAAAACACAGTACCTCGTGGTAGACCTTCTGTCGTCTCTGCAGCTTGCCCAGTCTGCATCGCAGTATCCCTCAACTTCTATGTATCCATTCTTCTTGAACCATAGTCCTTTTCCCGACGTCCCTTTCAGATATCTCAAGATCTGAAATACTGCTTCCATATGACCCGTTCTTGGATCATGCATGTAGCGGCTCACTACACTCACCGCAAATGAGATATCCGGGTGAGTATGCCCCAGATAAATAAATCTCTCTACAAGTCTTTAATACCTTTCACGAACAATAGGCTCTCATGCTGCTGCTCCCAACTTGCACTTCTGGTCAATTGGAGTTACTGCTGCTTTGCATCCCAGCATCCCTGTCTCGTTTAGCAGATCTAGTGTGTATTTTCTCTGTGAGAGAACAATTTCATGTTCGCCGTCACACACCTCGATATCCAGAAAATATCTCATCGCTCTTAAATCCTTCACCTCAAACTCCTTCGCGAGTTTTGACTTCAGCTTAGTAATCTCGACTTCATCATCACCAGTGATTATTATATCATCCACATATACAACAAGTATAGTAATGCGGCCTCTTGTATACTGAAGAAAGACCGTATGATCTGCATTTGTTTGATGGTACCCCATGCCTGTAACAGCCTTTCGGAATCTGTCAAACCAGGCTCGAGGAGATTGCTTGAGTCCGTATAGTGACTTTTTTAGTTTACACACTTTACCATACGACGTCCCTCCGTCTGATTCTGTCGTATAGCACCCAGGCGCGGGTTCCATGTATACTTCTTCTTACAGGTCCCCATGGATAAAGGCATTTTTTACATCTAACTGGTAGCTTCTATCCATAATTTGCTGCAATGGAGACCAGAGTTCTTACCGTGCTCATTTTCGCTACTGGGTAAATGTCTCATCATAGTCAATGCCATATGATTGTGTGTATGCTTTTGTAACCAACCTCGTCTTGTACCGCTCTACTTTTCCTTCTGGCGTCTCCTTTACTGTGTACACCCATTTGCATCCCATAGCTTTCTTTCCTTTGGGTAATGGAACCAGCTCCCATGTCTTATTTTTTTCTAGTGCCCCAAGTTCTTCCATCATTGCAGCTTTCCACCTTAGATTTTTTGTTGCTTCCTGCCAACACTTGGGCAAAGAAGTAGAGTTTAACGATGCAATAAAGGCTCGATAATTTGGAGAAATGTTAGAATAAGACAAGAAGTTGGCAATGTCATGTTCATAATCATCATAACGATGAGGAGCCTTACCTGCATTGATGCGAGAAGATCTCTTTAAAGGAGCAATAAGTGGTGGAGAGGACATACCATCAGAGTCAGAGAGATCTGCATCGGAATCAGAGTGATTCAGTGCGGGGGGCAACATCTTCAAGAGTCGGGGCCGGAGTAGACAAGAGACTTGGTATGGTAGACACTAGACTTAGTACAGTAGGCACTGACACTGGGCATGGCTTCTCCCCTGCGTAACATATGTATCGTCTTCTTCATCGGAGTCACTGCTATCTCCCCCTTTCGTCCATTTCTCCACGACCGGGCATGAGACTGATCCGACTACCACGTTTGGGCTTATTCTCTCTCCCTCACATCTAACACCCTCCGTGTTAGGTGTGTCACCAAACGCTGAACCTTCATCTGAACCATGGTATGGTTTCAGTTCTCAGAATGTAACGTCCATGCTTACAAATAGTTTTCGCTCAACCGGGCTCCAACATGCATATCCCTTCTGAGTTGCCGTGTATCCGACAAAGACACATTTAACCACTCTAGGATCCAGTTTGCCAACTCCTGGCCTATTATCTTGGATAAAACACACACACCCAAATACTTTCGGTGGAAGTGTGTAAGTGGTTACACCAATAAGCATTTCCAACGGTGTCTTCCAGTCCAATACCTGAGATGGCATTCTGTTGATGAGATAAGAGACCGTCAAGACAGCTTGTCCCCATAAGTGTTTTGGGACATTCATAGCCAGCATCATCGTCCGTGCGACCTCCAGCAGGTGTCTGTTCTTCTGTTCGGCCACACTATTTTGTGCCGGTGTATAGGCACATGAAGTTTGGTGTAGTATTCCATGAGTGGATAAATACTCAGCAACCTTCTTATTAGCATACTCCGTACCATTGTCAGACCGTAAGCACTAAATTTTAATGCCATATTGTGTTTCTACCCGGCGATGAAAATCTCAAAATGCCTCAAAGACGTCACTTTTATTCTTCATAAGGTAGATCCAAGTCACGCAAGTATAACAATCAATAAAAGTGACGAACCATCAAAAACCGTTAATACCGGTTGTAGGACAAGGGCCCCATACGTCCGAATGTATCATGTCAAATGCTGCTGAACTTCTATTCCCGGAGCTCACATACGAGCTTCTGGTATGTTTTCCCAACTCACAAGCATTACAAAATAACTTCTCTTTATTAGCCCTTTGATATAAGAACAGATACATTCGACTAATAACTTTAAAGGAAGAATGCCCGACACGCTGGTGATAGAGGAGCAATTCGTCTTCTACACTGCTACGTGAAGCGTCCGGTTGTGTGTCTGCTACTAGAGATGCTAATGCTTTATCTAGTCCGGTCCGGTCCAAGTACCATAGCCCCTTATGCCATGTGCCAGTCCCTAATCGCCGTCCTGTCCCCTTCTCCTGAAAAGTTACCCTAGGAATGTAAAAGGAAACAATACAGTTTAGATCAAGGATAATGACACTAATAGATATAAGATTGACAGAAAAAGAAAGAGCATGTAAGACATTGTTGAGAGTAAGGGAATGGGTGCATGCGACAGTGCCTTTACCCATTACAAGTCTGGAGGTACCATCAGCAGTCTGAATACTCTCCGGCAACGATAAGTGAGTACAGTCCTGAAACTCACCACGGGACCCCGTGACATGGCGAGATGTCCCAGAGTCCATAATCCAACCTGGCTGTAACCCCACCTTCTTGATAATTGAAGTTTTTAGTTTAATATAATAATATTGATTTAAAATTTGGAAATTTTTTACACTTTAAATATTTGTGAAGCTAAATATGTATTTATCATTTTTTATTTTCAGTCTTTGGGCTTAAATCTATTTTTAATCCAGTAAACCCTATCAGCCAAACTTATTTATGTTACCAGTCAGTCAGTATTCGGGCCCATTACTCAGGCCCACATGTAACGCCCCAGTCCCAAAATACGTAGGACTATGAACGTAGACATGCCAGCTGTATATATACGAAATATACTCCAATATATGAACACCTCGTATGAATACATAAGCTGTGAAATACAGTAGAACCATAACTAATCTCATCCACACAAAATAAATGAATAAAAGATATCATATATTGATAATGAATTGTCTTGACACAATATGTTGGGCGAAGACAAATCCACTACCAACAAGTAAGGGAAAAATACATGGAAAATGAAATGAGTTTGGCGAGCATCTTTGCATACGATCCAAGTACAATCATCCTCGAAGAAATAGAGATGATCACGGCTAGAGCTAGAACACCTACGAAAAATAAGAGCACATACTGTCACGACCCGCACCCCTTTTTTTTAAACGGATACGAAACGTGTCCAAGCCAGCCTACGTCGCAGTGTCGGCGGTAGAACGCTGTCACGGCCATGAAGATCAAAATCACAAATAATGCTCATTCACATAATTAATTTAACTTACAACGATCACAAGTTTTACATTTGTAGAAAAACATAAACTTGTACAAATAAATGAATGACTATGACTAAACTATCTAGCTAGTCTCTAGGCTTTTGTCTGCAAGTATTCCCGTCACTCCCCAAGCAAAGTGAATCCACAGCTAACCTGAAAATGTTGGTTTCTAGTCAGGAATGGAACGAGCACAATTCACTGAATGCAATTTCAAATAAAGAAAATGACTAAAAAACAAAGGTTAGACATCAATCATGAGGTTTGAAAATAAACAGTAAATACGGTAACCAATAGCAATAAATAGACAAAAAATACTTTTCCCAACTGTTAGAAGTACCGTTGATATGTGATCAGTCTGGGACACTACACCGCACGGTCTATGAGGTCTACTTGCAAGAAAATAAGCACTGTTTATAATGTCTACTTTGCAGAAAATAAGCACGGTCTACGATATCTACTTTGCAGAAAAATAAGCACTGTCTACAATGTCTACTTGCAAAAAATAAACACGGTCTACAAGGTCTATCGCATAAAATAAACACGGTCTACAAGGTCTACTGCATGAAAATAAATACGGTCTACAAGGTCTACTGCATAAAAATAAACACGGTCTACGGTCGGACCACACATCCTTGGTACTTCTCATTCCCGACTCAACAATTTATAATAAAGTATAAAAATCACACAACCAATGACTAATCAATAAAATATAGTAAAGATCAATATCGAAATACAGACAATAAACTGCACTCGCCTGTGGTCCTCTGCTGGTGAAACTGACAGTCGGAACTACTCAATGTGTCACAATAGTCAAAACCCGCACAACAGTCCCCGAAAGCTGAAATAAATATTACCAATATTCTCAGAATAGTCAAATTATCTAGGATTGCCTGTCCTTATGTCCAATTCTGGACACAGGGGCAAAACGGTAATTTCGGGTCAAAACGGTGTCCGCCGTTGGACCCGCTTTGTACCGAAAAGCGTGCCAGAGTCAACGGTCTCTAAAATCGTCAAACTACATGTCTACGGATCCAATTTTTCGATACAAACCCAACCGTATGTCCAAAGTTGGATTTCGGCGGATCGTGCACAAAATTGCCCGTTGAGTGGGACCGTGGGGCCCGCAAAATAACGTACGATTCAACTGTCTCAGAATTGGACCAAACTTGGCATACAGGACTAGAAAAATGATACGGTCCTGTTGGCACAAGTTTCGTCTCAATTTGACGAGCGTGCACAAAGTAATTGGGAAACTTGCACAGAGGCCGATACGGCGAATTTCGACAGATACGCATCAAATTCGTCGCGCACACGCGACCGATTTGAATTCCGTCAAAGCCCACATGACCACGAAGCTGTTACGCACCTTTCAATATTTACGGTGCGTGACCACGTCGCCCGGTTTGGCGGGACGCATGTCGTATCGAAGGTTTTCGTAAATTTTTTTAATATTTTGAAATCAGTTTTTCATCAAAGTTGGGAAGAGGATTTCTCGACACTCGGTCGATGAAATTGAATTCCGCAAAAAGGGTTTGGTAGTCCTATTGGTTGGCTAGGACTGTCTTTAATTAGTTTTCCAAATATCGCTACGGTTTGGCGGCAGTCTGCCTTCCAATATGGGGTTTGGACTGTTCTATACGTCCTGTTTAAGAACAGTTTTTGGGCGATGTTCGCGCCTAATTTTTGGACAACCTAGTTCATTTAAAATAAAAAAATTGAAGGGGTATATACTTGTATATGTTAGGATTGTACCAGAGAAATCGGTTCGAGAAATAGTCGAGCGATGCGGCCGAAATCCTGCTGCGAAGTTGGCTCGGTACCGCTGCTGCCTTTGCTACTGTCCTCGCGCACGCACGCGCTCGGCCTGGTTTGGCGGAGGTTCTGGTCGCGTATGTTGGCGACGCCAGCGGCGAGCAGCCGCCCAGGGTGGCTGGGGCGCGCGCGCGGTTGTTCATGGGCGGCGCGGGCGTAGGATCGGTTTAGGGTTCTGTCGATTCATCCGTTCCTGCGGTCGGTTATACAGGTCTCTATATAGGTAGAAATTTGGGTCAGGCTTTGGGATTTCGGTTTAGTTGGGGATTACTTGTTTAGCTGTGGTCCTCTCCCTTCTCGGTTTGAGGAGTATTCGCAGCTGGGCCTGCTCGACGAAGCAAAACTGTTGCCTTGTTATACTTCTTTTTTTTTTCTTTTCTTTTTCTTTTTTTTATTGCTTTTATTAATAAATCTATATATATACATATTTTCCTTTATATACTTATATATGGTAATCTCTATAAAAATCTAACTAATCCTCAATATTTTCTATTCTAATGTAGGGCCTATAAATATAATTAGGAATATATATATCTATAACGATTATTTGACAAAATATAATATCACCAATAATAATAATAATAATAATATTATATAATAATATCCTTGATAACAAATTAATAATAATAATAATAATAACAATAATAACGAAATTCACTAAAACAATCATGGTGTTTATATACTATTATATGTAGTCTAATAATCCCCAAAAAGTACAATAACCTATTTTATACCAATAATATTGAATATCGACTAATAAGAATATTTATGATATTCAATTACAAATATTTGGAAATTATTTATTAAATCATTAAAACAAAATATAACACCGTCATACCCAATTTCCTTCAACACGAATGTCGTTGGACGTGCTGCATGACCTACATGTGCTTGGGCTCAGTTCGGGTCCAGTCTGGCTAAAATGGTATAATCGATATCCTTAAACTCAATAGTATAATTATTAAATAAATAAAGCATCGGTAAGGGTTATGTCGCAACTCGGCATGGTTACTCTAGTTAGGATATTACTATGGCTCGGTCTCTCCTGGCATGGCTAGTGATCTAGTAAAAGCACACTGTTACATCTCCCGGGCCACAGTTCCTATTCGTTTTGTGCTCCATAACTCCACAAGGACTTAAGTCATCCACCGTAATAATTAGTTAAATAATTATTTACAAAAATCTAAAAATCACCATTTAATTCAAATAAATAAAAATATAATTCGAAATTCTGGGAAGAGGGTTTACAAATCTACCCACCTTAAAAATAATTTCGTCCTCAAAATTCTAATTCGTAACTATTCCTTAAATTCAAAAGGTCTACTATTACCTTAATCTCCTTGATTTTAATTCCTCAAAAATAGTTTATATCCTCCTCATTGGCCATTTTGGCAATTATAAAAAAATCTCGAGGACTTCTACCCACCTTTGGTCACACTTCCCCCCCTCAAAGCTATGTCACTAAAACTTTCTAATCATCCTACTAATTGCTAAAAATTGCTATCCATAGGTATATACTATTTATGGCCTTTATAATCCTCCTCTATCTACCAAACAACCCAAAACTAACAAGCAACAAATTTACACAAGTAGCTAAAAATATTGGTAAATTCTAATAAGTATGACCATTCGTCGCTCCGAAGTAGGAAGGACATAAAGATAAGGAAGAACAACCGAAAGTAAAAATGAAGTCTCAAGAGCAGTAGATAGTATTCAAGGATACAGATAGAAAGAAAGTCTATGAGCCATTGACCAATTTTGCTAGATTGGGCTACTCTAGTCCAGTTACTTGCTAAGTCTAAGAACCCTTCATTCTTATAGGAGCTTACAATCCGGCAATACAGAAGTTTCATTCTCGAAATTCTAAACAGTTTCCATAATAGAACGGAATCTGGAAAATCAAGATTGTGATCTTTTCCGTAGTTATTTAAACACACGAGCAAGGGATATAACTGCAATACAAGATCGGATCGTAATTTCCAGGTAGTTGAAAATAAGGGTTACGAATGACTTCGTATTCTAAGAGGTGGAGACTACATAATAGGTATGAGGACCTATTTCAAACAGTTCGGTTTTATAGACCAACTATGGGGGTTTATCTGGAGGGGTTTTACTGGGCCTTAATAGGTTTTCTGATTGAACATTAATCGCTGGTTGGATGAACCTAAGATTTTAGTCCATATCTGCTGGACAAGATCCCAAGATAAGCCTATTACTACTAGGTTAGGATAACCTAGAATAGGTTTTCACCCAAGTGGTTGAGCTATTTATCAGGCAGGTTGGATAGCTAGGTCCCTAAAGCCCAAAATGCGTCTTCTGTGACTTCTGTGTTTAAGTGGCATGAGAAGACACAATTGAGTGGCACACTAGTGACATGTGCGCAGTGGGCTCGAGTCGATCATAACCATATATTGGGTTGAAAGCTTCGAGTCGAAGTTGAGTCCCTAATTGTAATCAAGAAGTTTACCGGTACCATGGTAAGGGTTATAGTTAGTCCTTTCTACCTGAAAGTCGTACATAAAAATAGAGTACAAGGGGACGGGTTTGAGTGGGACATGATATACCTAGATGAAGGTGGACTCGTCTAGATCTTACATATGAAATTTGTTGGAAGATAATATCTGGTCTTGTGCTCCGAATATTAATGACACGGCCGGGGACACAACATGATCTAAATGGAAAGTGGGAGTCCATAGGGCACTAACTATCATTCTAATAAAAATTTATTCTAATCAATCGGTGATCTTCGTATATCCCAGAACTTTAGGAGGCTTACAGTCTACCCACCTTAGAAGCTAGGATATGGTTTTAGGAATGATGAGGTCAGAAAAATTCCAAAGTTAGAATATTGTACCTCGACTCTCGTTAATAAAGAATAAGGCACGGTGTGACGGCATACAGTAGATATAGTCAAGTCAAGAATCGTTCCTCAATAAATGAAAAGCGAGCGTGTATAATGACACATGGTCAAAAAAATAGAATAACCTACTCGTCCACAGTATACAAGAGTTATCGACGGGGTAACCAATCTCGGGATGAGTGTCTACCATAATCATGGTAAATGATTGTCCTTACCCTTGTCTATTCATCTCTTGTCCAAACCGTGGGCTTGGTTCGAGGAAAGGTTGTGTCAAGGCTTAAGGGTTGCTAGTGAAAGCAAGCTTCCAGCAAATAATTAGAGACTCACAACATTTAGTTTCTTGAGAATAGATAGTCTCCTATGTTGGCATTTTGACTAATGATAAACCCTAATCATTCTCAAATTCAGATGGCTAGAGGATTCCAATAGTAGTTTGAGGGTCGAAAGGAGAACGAATAACTCAACTACATGGCTGGCTGACGATAACTACCCTTGTGTATACAACTACCATAGCCATGGGGATACTCGGTATCTCTCTGCCAATTACGAGCTTTTTTCCAAATCAGTGAAAGACGAAAACAATAAAGAGGTCAAGAAAGATGTTACTGAATACAATCACGTGATCCAAAGGCGAACGTATAATTCAAAAGGAATTGTCAAAGCAGTCACGGATGAGATCCTAGATACCTATATATCTCCATCCACGTAGTGTAATTAAACGAAGAGCGAACCAAATGCATCATGGTTGATCAAACCATAACACACTGATTCTGATTAGACAATATGTTAGCAGGCGTCCCTACTAAACATATGCCTCAAATCAAGCTCGAGAACAGAGTGAGCTTGCAAAACTAAGCTGTGACAGCAGCGTTTGTTAGGACAGTTGAATACAATTATGCGAGATTTTTGAAAAAAAAGGCATAAGTAGTTCGAGTTTGTTCTGAATCAAAACCTTACCCGATGTTCTTGCTTATACAATCTTCCTTCTATCTATTATCCATAAAGCCTTAGTCATCTAAAGGGTTATGGGCTTCTGAATTCCACATTCCAATTAAACCTATTAGTGTCAGTCAATTTTTTCTCGTCAATAGATCACAAGGACCACGGATTACTAGGTTGGGAGACATGCTGTCCAACTTACAATACTTTTACTAATATTGGCTTTGGACCTTATGGGACATACATGACATTGTCCTATCTTCCATAGTATCCTAAACTTGTAATCATATTTGAAGTCATTTCACCGCGGATTATGCCTCGCCCGTATACTCTGGCTGTGGTAAACCCTTGGTTTCGTAACTCCACATGATACAAAATCGAACACTTCTTAACTCTATCCAATATTGGCTCAAGGGTATCTACGATTAAGAGAGGACCACTAGCCATAGTTTTGGCAATATCCCATCACCTATATCTTCTTAAACTAATTTCACCTCTAGGGGTTGTGTCTCGCCAGTGCGTTGCTGGCTGCAGTGTATCCATAGTCTCCAAAATTTAATTAAATGGCGACAGTGCGCTGCTGACCTGCCATTATGAGTTAACTAACATTCCTATAACTATATCTGTAAGAATTCGTGAGCTTCTAGAGATTCAAACATGTTGACTATAAAATAAGCGTAAGTATTTGCCCTATTAACCCCTAAAATAAAAGATTGAGCGGAGAGAAAATAACTGAAGACAAAAGATATACAATATTCTAGTATCTATTTTATGTGTATTCAAACCATGAAAAAAAAACATTGGATCGAACTAACTCGAGGTTCGTATATGGGTAACATAATCAGAAATCATATAGAAATAATAACTCTTAATGAAAAAGGAACTAAATAGGCAATTCGACTAAGATATGAGGATGATGTCTAAGAGGCAAGGAGAAGGAATTTGCACAGTTATCTAGGTTAGACCATTAATTCTAGAAAGCCCTGCCTCAACAAGTGAATAATCTATCCACGTTGGATCATATTGTCATATCTAGGGGTAATAGTGTACCTATGGGGATCTGACAAACTAGAAAAAATTTAATAACTCCTCATCTAAATTGCATGGCCTAGACTACCCATCGGTAAATTTGTATAAGGGACTGCTAGTCCTAGTCATTCTCGTAAATTAAATTAATCCCTAACTCGTGAATGAGCATTTCTTATTCGCAGACTTACAATAGTACGACTAACTAAAGTACTATCACGAGTTCGCATGATTTGCGAAAACCGACCTGCATGGGCCACCACAAAAACTTGTCACGATCCGCACCCATTTTTTTTTAAATGGATACGAAACGTGTCCAAGCCAGCCTACGCCGCAGTGTCGGCGGTAGAACGCTGTCACGGCCATGAAGATCAAAATCACAAATAATGCTCATTCACATAATTAATTTAACTTACAACGATCACAAGTTTTACATTTGTAGAAAAACATAAACTTGTACAAATAAATGAATGACTACGACTCAACTATCTAGCTAGTCTCTAGGCTTTTGTCTACAAGTATTCCCGTCACTCCCCAAGCTAAGTGAATCCACAGCTAACCTGAAAATATTGGTTTCTATTCAGGAATGGAATGAGCACAATTCACTGAATGCAATTTCAAATAAAGAAAATGACTATAAAACAAAGGTTAGACATCAATCATGAGGTTTGAAAATAAACAGTAAATACGGAAACCAATAGCAATAAATAGACACAAAATACTTTTTCCAACTGTTAGAAGTACCGTTGATATGTGATCGGTCTGGGGCACTATACTGCACGGTCTACGAGGTCTACTTGCAAGAAAATAAGTACTGTCTACAATGTCTACTTTGCAGAAAATAAGCACGGTCTACGATGTCTATATTGCAGAAAAATAAGCACTGTCTACAATGTCTACTTGCAGAAAATAAACACAGTCTACAAGGTCTACTGCATAAAAATAAACATGGTCTACAAGGTCTACTGCATGAAAATAAAAACGGTCTACAAGGTCTACTGCATAAAAATAAACACGGTCTACGGTCGGATCACACATCCTTGGTACTTCTCATTCCCGACTCAAGAATTTATAATAGAGTATAAAAATCACATAACAAATGACTAATCAATAAAATATAGTAAAGATCAATATCGAAATGCAGACAATAAACTGTACTCGCCTGTGATCCTCTGCTGGTGAAACCGACAGTCTGAACTACTCAATGTGCCACAATAGTCAAAACCCGCACAACAGTTCCCGGAAGCTGAAATAAACATTACCAATGTTCTCAGAATAGTCAAATTAGCTAGGATTGCCTCTCCTTAAGTCCAATTCTGGACACAGGAGCAAAACGGTAATTTTGGGTCAAAACGGTGTCCGCCGTTGGACCCGCTTTGCACCGAAAAGCATGCCAGAGTTAACGGTCTCTAAAGTCGTCAAACTATATGTCTACGGATCTAGATTTCCGATACGAACCCAACCGTATGTCCAAAGTTGGATTTCGGCGGGCCGTGCACAAAATCGCCCGTTGAGTGGGACCGTGGGGCCCGCAAAACGACGTACGATTCAACTGTCTCAGAATTGGACCAAACTTGGCATACAGGACCAGAAAAACGATACGGTCCTGTTGGCGCAATTTTTGTCTCAATCTGACAAGCATCCACAAAGTAATTGAGAAACTTGCACAGAGGCCGATACGGTGAATTTCGACGGATACGCATCAAATTCGTCGCGCACACGCGACTGATTTGAATTCCGTCAAAGCACACACGACCACGAAGCTGTTACGCACCTTTTGATATTTATGGTGTGTGACCACGTCGCCCGGTTTGGCGGGACGCACGTCGTATCGAAGGTTTTCGTAAATTTTTTAATATTTTAAATCAGTTTTTCGTCAAAGTTGGGAAGAGGATTTCTCGACACTCGGTCGATGAAATCGAATTCCGCGAAAAGGGTTTGGTAGTCCTATAGGTTGGCTAGGACTGTCTTTAATTAGTTTTCTAAATATCGCTATGATTTGGCGGCAGTCTGCCTTCCAATATGGGGTTTGGACTGTTCTATACGTCCTGTTTAAGAACAGTTTTTGGGCGATGTTCGTGCCTAATTTCTGGACAATCTAGTTCGTTTAAAATAAAAATAATTGAAGTGGTATATACTCGTATATGTTAGGATTGTACCAGAGAAATCGGTTCAGGAAATCGTCGAGCGATGCGGCCGAAATCCTGCTGCGAAGTTGGCTCAGTACCGCTGCTGCCTTTGCTTCTATCCTCGCGCACGCACGCGCTCGGCCTGGTTTGGCGGCGGTTCTGGTCGCGTATGTTGGCGATGCCGGCGACGAGCAGTCGCCCAGGGTTGCTGGGGCATGCGCGCGGTTATTCATGGGCGACGCGGGCGTAGGATCGGTTTAGGGTTCTGTCGATTCATCCGTTCTTGCGGTCGGTTATACAGGTCTATATAGGTAGAAATTTGGGTCGGGCTTTGGGATTTCGGTTTAGTTGGGGATTACTTGTTTAGCTGTGGTCCTCTCCCTTCTCGGTTTGAGTATTCGCAGCTGGGCCTGCTCGGCCAAGCAAAATTGTTGCCTTGTTATACTTCTTTTTTTTCTTTTCTTTTTCTTTTTCTTTTATTGCTTTTATTAATAAATCTATATATATATACATATTTTCCTTTATATACTTATATATGGTAATCTCTATAAAATCAAACTAATCCTCAATATTTTCTATTCTAATGTAGGGCCTATAAATATAATTAGGAATATATATATCTTTAACGATTATTTGACAAAATATAATATCACCAATAATAATAATAATAATATATAATAATATCCTTGATAATAAATTAATATTAATAATAATAATAATAATAATAATAATAACAATAATAACAAAATTTACTAAAACAATCATGGTGTTTATATACCATTATATGTAGTCTAATAATCCCCAAAAAGTACAATAACCTATTTTATACCAATAATATTGAATATCGACTAATAAGAATATTTATGATATTCAATTACGAATATTTGGAAATTATTTATTAAATCATTAAAACAAAATATAGCACCCTCATACCCAATTTCCTTCAACACGAATGTCGTTGGACGTGCTGCATAACCTACATGTGCTTGGGCTTAGTTCGGGTCCAGTCCGGCTAAAATGGTATAATCGATATCCCTAAACTCAATAGTATAATTATTAAATAAATAAAACATCGGTAAGGGTTATGTCGCAACTCGGCCTGGTTTCTCTAGTTAGGATATTACTATGGCTCGGTCTCTCCTGGCATCGCTAGTACTCTAGTCAAAGCACACTGTTACATCTCCCAGGCCACAGTTCCTATTCGTTTTGTGCTCCATAACTCCACAAGGACTTAAGTCATCCACCGTAATAATTAGTTAAATAATTATTTACAAAATCTAAAAAATCACCATTTAATTCAAATAAATAAAAATATAATTCAAAATTCTGGGAAGAGGGTTTACACACACCTGTCAAGATAACCAGGTCCTCAGAGGGACGTAACAAGACACATAATATCATGCCATAAACTGACTAAAGTTAGCTCAACCGAAAATTATATAAACAGATAAAGGTCCTTAACCATTCTATGTAAAAATACACTTTGAAGACAACGTTCCACACAAGGGCCTTCCAAGACTAGAAATACGGTATGTTAGCGTTTCAACCAAGGCACTAGTGGCATCTAGAGAAAAGTAAATGCATGGCCCATTAGCACTCGGATGAGAGCTATGGGGCATCTAGAGAAAAATAAATGCACGGCCACTAGCTCTTGGGTAAGTCACTAACGGCAGCTAGAGGAAAGTAAATGCACAGCCCATTAGTACTCGACTGGGTAACTAAGGGCATCTAGAGAAAAGTAAACGAGTGAAAGCCCCTACGCCTAATAGCTGTCTTCTCCCTTCCTATGTACTGCACGTGCTGTATCCACATCACAAAATTCCTATTAACTGCTAAGTCTTCTAGACATCCATAGCTATTAGCAGTTATATCCTAACGTACGGCCTGTACGCACCGATGATCAGTCAGCACGCAAGTCCGTATCTATATGCGACTCGCGACTTCGTGGCACACAAGTGTCGAGGCCAATGAATGCGACACACACAAGGGTGGTCCCTTAACTCTAAGTCAAATTGCATAAGAAAACTAAAGTATAGTAATTTGAATCTACATACGATTTTGAAAGTACATTTTTTATATTTGCTAGAAATAAATAATAGATAAAAGCATGCATGATATTGAGCAAGTAAATAAACAGCAAAGGCAAGGTGTCTTGTCTGGTGTAACGCCTGGTGGGGTGCGATGGTCTGTTGCTTTCTGATTGTCCAATAGCCATGTTCAATGTTTAGGGGTCCAATTCCGCGAAAAATAGAAGTGCACGATTAGATAGGATAATTAAAGAGAACCTTGTGGAATACATATATATATATTATGCTTAGAAATTACCCATAATATTTTAAAGTGGATTTTATTAGTATCATACTTTTAGAAAGATAAACTTTGAAAGATATCGACCAATCATTTTGGGCTAAATTTTAAGTTTGTAAAAAAAACTACCTTTCATAAATAAAATATTTAAGTAAATATTTGAAAGTATTTATACATTGTTTTAGGTTAATATATATATATATATATATATATATATATATATATATATATATATATATATATATATATATATATATATATATTAGTTAAATACATATAAATCTAGAAGAACTTTTTAAGTGCATCAAAAATGAGTTTTGTCAAAAGAATTTAACTAAAAATAGATATGATATAATATATTACTAATTTAGGTTTTAGCTAAAATTTTGAAATCGTTAAACTGCTTAGCCTAAATGTCATACTTAAGGTATACGTAATACTAGTTATTTATAAAAATATAATTATACAATCAATACTGTATCTATGTGCTAACATATATGTAGTTATAAAAATAAAAAGAGGTTTAATATTGACTGCTTGGACTCAATGCTTACTGAAATAATAATAATAATAATAATAATAATAATAATAATAATAATAATAATGATGATGATAATGATAATAATAACAGTAAATAATATAACATAATAATAGTAATAATAATAATAAATAATAATAACAGTAAATAATATAACATAATAATAGTAATAATAATAATAAATAATAATAATGAATAATGAATAATAATACAATATAATTCACTTACTTTACTTATACAACTGTTCCCTAAGAAAAAGGAGAGAGAGAACAGAAAGTTGGGGAAAAAGGGTTTTTACCCGTGCTCGTCGGCGTCGAAGCATGACGACGGTGGCGCAGTGGGCCGAAGGTGGTGGCGCTGTCCGGCGAGCGCGGCGGGGTCGGGTGCGGCCGCTTAGAATAGGGGCGGTGGACGGATGGGCGCGGTGGAGGGGTTGGCGCACAGGCGGCGCTCGGCTGCCGGGCTGGCGGCTACCGATGATGCTGTCGGAGGCGGCTCGGGGCAGCGGCGGGAGCGGTCTGGTGGAGGAGAGGGTTGCGGGCGGCGCTCGGTGTGGATGGGCGCTGGATCCGGTCGGGCTTGGCAGGATGGTGAGGACGCCGGTGCGGCGCGGTAGAGGTAAGGGTTTCCCCTTCTCTTCTTCTTCTTCTGTGGTGGCTTTTGGGATCGCCGACGACCAGGGGATGGTTGGCCGATCTTTGGGAGACGACTATAGTGATGGTGGTGGTTGTTCGGTGGGTTATGGCTGTGGTCGGTGGTGACGGGAGTCGGAGATGGTGGTTGGGGTGGTGATGATGACGGAGATGGTGGTTGTGTTTGGGTTTTTGGATGGCTGTGCCGATGTTGGCCGGGGCGGAGTGAAGGTGATGGAGGCGGTGATTGTCCAGAGAGGATGGCACGGGGGTTTGGCGAAGGCGGAGAGGTACTGGGTGTCAGAGACGGGGTGCCGGGGAGACGGAGGCAGGATATGGTGGTGGTGGAGCTGGGTTGAAGGCAGAGCGGAGATGGGCTCGGGTGGCTGGATGCTGCCGGGCTGTGCCGAATGGTGGCAGCGGGGTGGTTCTGGCGGTAGGCGTGGTGAAGGTGGTGGTTGGCAGGAATTGGGACTTGGTGGTAGCGATGGTTGCGGCTGTGGGTGAAGGTGATGTTGACGATTGCGATGGGCTAGCAGTGAGGGGGAGTTGCCGGAAGAGCGAAAGTGAAGGTGGTTTGTGATCGCTGCTGTCGTGTCCGGGGTGTGTCCCGACACGAGGTGGATGTCCGGTTTGTCGGATGGAAAAATATGTATGTGTAACAAAAATTATAGTGGATGTAGAGGCACAGACACGATGCACAATATGGATGGTTGGTTGAAAACTATGGAAGAGTACCTCTCCTTATATAGGAGGTGAAAATTCCCATTAGGATAAGGATTCAGATTTAATTAAATCCCCAATAGATAATATAAATTTTAATTAAAATAAGTCAAATCTAAATTTAAATTAAATTCTAATTTAAATCTAGATCATCTAACTCCAATATAAATATAAATTCTACCTTAAAACTTTTTAAATTAAATCTATAAAATCAAATCGAGATTTAAAATGACCACAAAATTTTTCAAATATATTTTCCAAAAATACTAATAATAATAATTTCGAAAATAATAAATATTTAAATATCTTTTTGAATAATAAAATATTAATATTAATAAATTTCAAAAATAATTTAAATATTAATAGGAACTACTTCAAAAATACCTTTGAAATAATTTAAGATAATTAATAAATAATTTCGAGAATTAGTTTATACATAAATTATATCTTACGCCTTTTTATAATGATAAAAATAAAGTAATTACTATATATTATTTTGAAACTATAAAATAAAAAAATATTTTTCTAAAAATATGTACGCTCGCACATATTTGCACTCGTCGAGCAATTACCAAAAATAAAATTTTGCGTGCGACGTACAATGCAACTACGCGACGTATAAATACAAAAAAAAAATCAGTACCAAATTAATATAGAAAAAATAGTAGAAATTCAGGGATTTTACATCCTACCCAACTTAAAAGAATTTCGTCCTCAAAATTAAGAAAAAGTAGGGGGTGAGAAGGTACAAGGGGTATGACAAGTCTTCGGGCAAGGCAAAGAAATAACGCTTTAACATAAATAAGCATTTAGTAGGTCATGAATTTGATAATTTCGAAAATAGTCATATATATGGAGGGTTGCTAGTTAAGGCAATGAAATCATGATAACACGAATTGAGTAGATCAAGGGAATTAATTTTTATAGTCTATAGGAGGGGTAGTTCCTTGGAAGGAAATTGGGCAGTGGACGTCTAGGTCGAAGGCATGAAAATAGGAGAACGATTGAGGTTATTCAAATGATTTAGAAGGTCACGATGGTAGGTTTATGATCAAGAAAAAAGACGAATAGTTTTAGGATGAGGATATAGCCTCGGGTTGGTAATGGCTAATTACAGTGGTCATAAATGATCGGACAACTAAAGGGGATATTCGGTACGAGGGATTTCGTCCTTCTAAAATAGGAGAAAGACGAAAGCGATAAAGGATTCCAAAGGTGATATTATCGAATACGAATACGTGGTTCAAAGGCGACCGAATAATTTCAAAGGAATTGTCAAGGCAGTCACGGAGGAGACTCTAGAGGACAAATTTAGCTATGTCCCCATCCACGTAGAACGATAGATTAAAGTGAACCAAAGTGCACTCGGTTGATCAAACCATCATGCACTGGTTCTAATTAGACAATATGTTAGTAGGTGTGACCCAAATAACATATGTCTTGAACAAGCTCGATAAAAGATTAAGCTTGCAAAAACTAGGCCACATTAGCATCATTAGTCTAGATAGTAAAAATATAGGCACGTGAGATTAAGATTGAAATAAAGAATGAATAGTCTAAGTGTCAAAAAAATCTAAGTCTTATTTATTCCTATACGATCAGTCTACGGTTTATTGCCCAAGGCTTGGTTGACCAAATGGGTTAAATCCCTCTAGTCCCTATAGTCTAGATAATCCTATTTGTATTCTCCTTAATGGTCAAGGGTGTGTCAGGTCGTGGGGTATTCTATCCAACTTAAAAATTTAAGCTAAGGGTGTTTGGGACATCTACTAGTAGGGCCAATCTCTAGCAAGCACGAAGGGAAGATAAGAATATTGATAGAAGGAATCAAGTAAGATGCAACCGATGAGTCGGTCGAATATGGAATCGAGGAAAAAGGTCAAGCATGTGGATGAGATCCTAGACTTCTAATCCTATTCGCAGGCTTGCTTGGTACGGTAAAGTAACCAAACAATTTATCTTGATCTGCATGGGCCACCACAAAAATATGTAACGCCACAGTCCTAAAATACGTAGGACTAGGAACGTAGACATGCCAGCTGTATACATACGAAGTATACTCTAATATATGGACACCTCGTATGAATACATAAGTTGTAAAATGCAGTAGAACCATAACTAATCTCATCTACACAAAATAAATGAATAAAAGATATCATATAATGATAATGAATTGTCTTGATACAATATGTCAGGCGGAGACAAATCCACTACCAATAAGTAAGAGAAAAATACATGGAAAATGAAATAAGTTTGGCGAGCAAAGCAAAGACGATCTGTCACGACCCGCACCCTGATTAGGGGCACGAGAACGTGGGTACGTCCAGCCTACGCCGCAGTGTCGACGGTAGAATGCTGTATAGGTCATCTATAACATCTAACATCTAACAATAAGATATATAAACCTGTCATCTCCACACGGAGGTATAACATAACATCTCAACTCTATATCTCAAACACAAGTCTAGGAAAGATAGAACATGATATGGAATCAGATGAAAGGAAGAAACTGAATATAAATAGAGTTATCACACCACACAAGTAGATGTCCAACACAATAAGTACAAGACCTGAAATATAACTAAGTCACAACTAACAATCGGAACAATCCGATACAAAATGAAAACTATAAACACTAGACTAGACTAGGCACCCTCTACTGAGCTAGATGCTCCTCAGGCTCCTGAAGGTCACCCTCATGTGTCCCATAGAAGGTAGGACAGTCACCATCATCATCTGTAATATTTTCAACAGGTCCAGTTAGGACAGGAACGAGCACAATACATCTCACACAGTTCATATCATGTTAGGAAATGTAAAACATGCATAGAGTAAGATACATGGACTGTAAAGAATATATATAAAAACGAGAGAGATTTGATAACTGGAAATATCTATATATATGATAAGTAAGAACTGTAGGTAACCTGTGATTTAGAGCATGGGATGGTTATATAAACGGGTTAGGACAATGCAAGGGTAAATCCATCATACTTGAGTGTACTATGGACATATACATGATTTCACAAGATTTCATAAGATGGGATTTTGATCACATAACCATTTCCTACTCACCCTCCCCAATCAATACGCAAGGATCCAGTCAAGTTACGTTACCTTGCACAAGAGGTTTTTATCATGTTTGCTCACGTGATCACGAGAGTACAAGATTGCACAAGAGTATACATGAAAGCGGTGTACATAAAATACAAGATGTTCGTGAAAAGCACATGACAATTGTATTTAATGCACCCCGAGGGGGATAACATCGCATGACAAGATCCATATAGTACCAATCCGTGATAATAACGTGACAGCATCATGTAAAGTAATCTAGAGAAAGAATATAAATCCTAACAAGTATGAAATGATCAGAAAATGTACTCGTCTGTCATCCTGTATAACTGATATGAATAGATGTCCGAACTGGTGTCACAAAGTCCTATTTAGAGTAAAACAGGTCACAATATATCCACAATGGTAAAAATAGATTATACAATGCATACTACATGATTCTAGGTCAATCTGGTCAAAAGTTCTCTTGGTCAACTCTAACAGTCAAACTAGGTCAACTTAAGTCAAACAAGTTTAAGCAAGTCAAGGTTAGTCAAATCTAGGTCAATCTTAGACTAACTAAGGTTTTGGTCAACATAGACTAGTCACAAGGTCATTAGGTTAAGGGTCAACCATTAACAATCTAAGTCAACTCTATAGGGCTAACCCAATTTATGACACAACTCCTAATTATCCCACTTAACCCCATACATACCTTAAATTACATAGGACTATCTCATAACCATATGGTCGAACTTAATCAACTAGTTAGGGTTTAGTCAAACTAGTTAAACTAGTCATTTTAGGTTAATCCTAGTCAATTCTAGGTTAATTAGGTCAAGTTTGACCTAAGGTTGACTTTGGTCAACTCTAGTCAAACAAAGGTCATTAAGGTACCTAGGTCAAGGGGTCACTTAGACAAATTAGGGTCAACCCCTAATTGGCCATAGGCTAGTGTATCTAGACCATAACCTAGATACTATATGTATACCATATATATATATATATATATATATATATATATATATATATATATATATATATATATATATATATATATATGTATCTAATATATATTCCATATATGTACATATAATATTACATATAGATATATAGAGAGAAAATAATAGAGAGAGAGATAGAGAGTGAACAAGAGAGAGAGGGATGTGAGTGTGTGGGGTGTGTGTGGGTGTGAACATGTGTGTGTGAGGGGGTCATGGGAAGGGGTAGTAGTGTGTGTGTGTAACAGTGAGAGGGGGGTGTGTTCTCAGATTTCTGAGAAAGGGGGGTACACAAACACACACACATATTACATATATATATATATATATATATATATATATATATATATATATATATATATATATATATATATATATATATATATATATATATATATATATATATATATATATATATATATATGCATACCCACATACATACATACACACACATATACATATATACTTATATATACAGTATATATACACACAATTATACATATATATTTTAATCAAAAATCGATTTGAAATCGGATTTTAAAAACTGGAAAATACAGAAACACTGTTCATCACTGAACATAGTGTAGGTAAATTGGGGGAAAACCCAAATCAAGGCCAAAAACCTAGCTAATACTCTAATCTAGTGGTTGGTAATCGTGCCCCCATATGTATACGTGTCGTAGGGGTCCCTAGGAGTCCACCACGATACGACACAACGTGTCCAAGAGTCAAAAACCCAAATCGGGTAAGCTTCAGACACTGTGCAGTGTCACAGCGTCGTGCACGGGTTCACGTGTGTGTGGGACACGACACACACATCCACGTGTCTCGTGGTCATGTGTCCAAGTTTGCCTAGGGTCAGGCTACGTGTTCCAGTATCTATCTCGTGTCCACGTGTCACCAGGATATGACACGAGACGCGTATCAGTCGAGAAAACTCAACTGATACACACTGCTACGTGCAGCGTCGTGCAGCGATGCAAGTGTCTCATGGACACGACACGAGCCACATGGGGCCTCGTGGTCATGTCTACGTGTAGCGCACGTGTTGGGCTACACACTCGTGCAAACACGAGGTGTCCTAGTGTCGTGTTCGCGCGACACGACGCGCGCGAAGTTGGCTCTGTGCGTGTGTGCACAGTGAAGTGTAAAACCCGTACAGTCGAGATATCTCCCTAACCACTCGATAATTTCTCCTAAAATTTTGTGTGCTTAATGACAGACATTGTCCCCTCGTGTACGTAAATTTTTGTGTCATAAAATTCAGTGTCGTGTCCGCTATCAGTGTCGAGCAGCAGGGCAGCCGCACGGGGTGTCGTACAACGGGTTCGTGTCCATTTTGGACACGGACACGAGTCCAAATCGTGCTCAGTCAGTGGGGGTTTTAAATTACACATATAGGGCTACACAATCATGTAATTTGTTTTACAAAACACTAACTTTTATTCCTAAGTGGCATTTCACCAAACACTAGAATTAAAACATAGATACGTGTCCGATACGGACACCAAACCAAACCTACTTCCTACCAAACTGGGCCTACAGGTCCATGGTACCTAGATGCATGCATTTATGAAAAGAAAACAGAATATTAACTATGTATGAGGGTATTTACCTATTGGTGCAATTCTAATGGAAACTCAATGAAGAGGGGGGTGTTTGTCCTTCCACTTGGTGATGTCCTAGCCTTGTGGAATCTTGATTGCTAGCCTCCCTTAGCACCCTTGATGTTGTAGGGTCCCAATGCAAGAAACTAGAGGTGAAAAGGATCAAAATTGATGAAGTTATGGTCTTGTGAAGGAATGGGAATTTTATGGTTTTGTGAAGTGTAAATTTTATGTAAGGGGGACTTGAATGAACTATGGGGTGATATATAGGGGGGGCATGGTGTGGTCTGCCATGGGGGTAGGGGAGGGTGTCCTTGGGTTGCTTCCAAGTTAAGGAAGATTGACTTCTATGTAAAGGTAGCTTAGATCTTTAGGTTTTCAAAGAAATATCACAAAAGTAATTATCTAGATATTTTCTATACCTTGACTAACATGTAAATACCTAACCCCTTAGTTTCTAGGTTAGTAACTAACCTCTAGATTAAAGTAAACTAGGTTAGCGGCTCTCATGACACTTAACAATAATTAAATAATAATAAAAACACATAAATACAAATAATTCCAAATAAATTCTAATAAATTACCAAAATACCCTTTTGACTAAAAAGTGGTAATTTGATATTTTAAACACATGGTTAGGCTCACATGGTCATGGTTAGTCTCTAGGTTAAGTAATCTCTAAGGTTGAACTAACAAAACATCAAAATCACAAGTCGTAGTTTTAAATAGTTTTAAAATAACTAAAAATCACCAAAAATCATAATATGGTTTAAATATCATTATTAAATAATTATAATTACAAAATTTCAAAATTACCCTCATTTTAGAAATTGGGTGCTACAAGTCTACCCTCCTTAGAAAATTTCGTCCTCGAAACTAGAATGGTCATACTCCTTCTAGGTCAAACACCCCAACAATCACAGTCTCAAACACAGTCCGATAATCATATGCGTCTGTCCAAAATTATGATACTCGGAATCTTCGTCATGCTAGTGAGCACGGCTACGATATTCACAGAGTCCTCGACTAAGGTACATACCTCTAGAATCATGGTATTTAAAATTTTTGCATTGCCGCATGCCTGGCCGCGAAAACCTTAAATTCCCATACCCGAGAAATATGCCCAAAATCCGACTATATGTCCTCACTATGCCAGCTAACATGACTATAGAAGACTCTAGATCCCATAATCGAGACGACCTAGCCCATACGACTTATCTCAGAAGAAAATAACTCACAATGAAATATTCGAACAAAATTTATCAACTACAAGGAATAGATAGAATCGAATTTCAAGACAGTTATAAGAAGGAAAATACGAAAATAGAATCGAAAAGGTTGGAACCTGCAATCAGCTCTCCCTCTGCATGTGCATCATCGACTGCCATGGCGAAAGCTCGTCCCGGCTGGCCTCCCTTGGCCTACTGCTGATGCTGAACAAACCTCTGCTACTGAGTCTGTAACGGTGGTCCCGTCTGCTGTCCTGTCGGAGCCCTAGCTCCTGCTGCTGCCTGAGCCAATCGTGCCAAGTTCTTGGGGCACTCCCTCAACTGATGCTCTGCTGAACCACAAAGCAAACACAGGCCCTGCCTCTTCCTGCAGTCGTCCCATCCGTGACCTTGCTTCTTACAGAAGTTATATGTAGGGTGTTGTTACTGCCTGGGTGCCTGCTGGTGAAGTACATGTCCCTGGCCCTGAAACGGCTGTTGAACTGGCCTCTGTTGCTGTATGTGAGGGCGCTTGGCTGGCCCTGCACTAGAACTAGCCCCTAAGGTATCACTGCCCCTCTTCGGCTTGAGGCCGAAGTCCTCCTCTGTAATCTGTGCGTCCATCAATATCTGATCGAACGTCGCTTCACGGCGTCCCGAGGTGCGGGTGCGCACTGCATGAATAAATCCCCTATGGAACTTATGAGCCTTCTGTCCCTCATCCTGGATCATATCGGAAGCGAACCTGCTAAGACGGAAGAACTCAGCTGCATACTCGTCCACCGACGAGTTCCCCTGCATTAGACCCACGAACTGGCCCTCCAATGCTGTAAGAGCCACGTCCGGAAAGAACTTCTCCTTGAAGAGCCTCCGGAAGTTCTCCCATGTCAGCCCTCTCACCGACGCATGAGGATCCGTGCGGTACCATGTCAGTGCGATATCAAAGAATCGGCTGGCTGCGACCGAAACCCAAAGTGCTCTAGGAAGCTCTGCCAGCTCCATACTTCGCTGTACGTTCTCTAGCAAGTCGTCTGCATAAAGGATACCCTCTGTGCCCGTGAAGTCCCTGGAGCTCATTTTCCTAAAGTCTAGTACTGTCCCCCGGCCTGGACTGCTACTGGTACGACTGCTGGCCAGTAGGGCCCCGTACCGTACCCGGTGCCACTCTCTCCACTGCTGCCAGTGCAAGCTGATACGAGTTCTCCATGCTCTGCCTCAGCATCTCAATCTGACGGTGTGACGCCTCCGACTGGCGCTGCGATGCCTCTGCCTGGGCCCGGTGAGTCTCCATCATCTGCTGAAGGAGAAGGAACATATGATGTGTATCCGTCGGTATCGGAGGTGGTAGCGGTAGCATCTCCGGAACGACGACCAAAATCCTCTAGGGTGGAGGTAGTATACCTTCCTGTGCAACTGTCGGGGTATCCGGGATAGTGGAATCACTGGGGGCAGTCTCGTGAACCTCCTCCTCAGCCTGGTCAGATCTATCGGGCAAGCTACTCGATCCAGTGGCCTGCGGGTGCGTCTTCGTCATCCTGGAGACGAATTGAAACAAAGAGATCAATATGGCACATGAGTAGATTTATCAAGGAAGGACAGTTAATTTAATACAAGGAAAGTAATCATGATAATCAAAAGATCGGAAAATTTTCCTAGGTGTGATTGAGAAACTCCTATCATGTCCTAGGTCCTATGTCTTATTTGCAGGCTCGTAATTAGTACTCTAAGTCGAGCACCATTACGAGATCGCACTAATTACGACACAGACCTGCATGGGCCACCACAAAAATGTGTCACGACCCGTACCCTAATTAGGGGCACGAGAACGTGGGTACGTCCAGCCTACGCCGCAGTGTCGACGGTAGAACGCTATATAGGTCATCTATAACATCTAACATCTAACAATAAGATATATAAACCTGTCATCTCCGCACGGAGGTATAACATAACATCTCAACTCTATATCTCAAACACAAGTCTAGGAAAGATAGAACATGATATGGAATCAGATGAAAGGAAGAAACTGAATATAAATAGAGTTATCACACCACACAAGTAGATGTCCAACACAATAAATACAAGACCTGAAATATAACTAAGTCACAACTAACAATCGGAACAATCCGATACAAAATGAAAACTATAAACACTAGACTAGACTAGGCACCCTCTACTGAGCTAGATGCTCCTCAGGCTCTTGAAGGTCACCCTCATGTGTCCCATAGAAGGTAGGACAGTCACCATTATCATCTGTAATATTTTCAATAGGTCCAGTCAGGACAGGAACGAGCACAATACATCTCACGCAGTTCATATCATGTTGGAAAATATAAAGCATGCATAGAGTAAGATACATGGACTGTAAAGAATATATATAAAAATGAGAGAGATTTGATAATTGGAAATATCTATATATATGATAAGTAAGAACTGTAGGTAACCTGTGATTTAGAGCATGAGATGGTTATAAACGGGTTAAGACAATGCAAGGGTAACTCCATCATACGTGAGTGTACTATGGACATATACATGATTTCACAAGATCTCACAAGATAGGATTTTGATCACATAACCATTTCCTACTCACCCTCCCCAATCAATACACAAGGATCCAGTCAAGTTACGTTACCTTGCACAAGAGGTTTTTATCATGTTTGCTCACGTGATCATGAGAGTACAAGATTGCACAAGAGTATACATGAAAGCGGTGTACATAAAATACAAGATGTTCATGAAAAGCACATGACAACTGTATTTGATGCACCCCGAGGGGGATAACATCGCATGACAAGATCCATATAGTACCAATCCATGAAAATAACGTGACAACATTATGTAAAGTAATCTAGAGCAAGAATATAAATCATAACAAGTATAAAATGATCAAAGAATGTACTCGCCTGTCACCCTGTATGACTGGTATGAATAGATGTCCTAACTGGTATCACAGAGTCCTACTTAGAGTAAAACAGGTCACAATATATCCACAATGGTAAAAATAGAGTATACAATGCATACTACATGATTCTAGGTCAATCTAGTCAAAAGTCAACTCTTGGTCAACTCTAACAGTCAAACTAGGTCAACTTAAGTCAAACAAGTTTAAGCAAGTCAAGGTTAGTCAAATCTAGGTCAATCTTAGACTAACTAAGGTTTTGGTCAACATAGACTAGTCACAAGGTCATTAGGTTAAGGGTCAACCATTAACAATCTAAGTCAACTCTATAGGGCTAACCCAATTCGTGACACAACTCCTAATTATCCCACTTAACCCCATACATATCTTAAATTACATAGGACTATCTCATAACCATATGGTTGAACTTATTCAACTAGTTAGGGTTTAGTCAAACTAGTTAAACTAGTCATTTTAGGTTAATCCTAGTCAATTCTAGGTTAATTAGGTCAAGTTTGACCTAAGGTTGACTTTGGTCAACTCTAGTCAAACAAAGGTCATTAAGGTACCTAGGTCAAGGGGTCACTTAGACAAATTAGGGTCAACCCCTAATTGGCCATAGGCTAGTGTATCTAGACCATAACCTAGATACTATATGTATACCATATATATATATATATATATATATATATATATATATATATATATATATATATATATATATATATATATATATATATATATATATATTCCATATATGTACATATAACATTATATATATAATATTACGTATAGATATATATAGAGAGAAAATAATAGAGAGAGAGAGATAGAGAGTGAACAAGAGAGAGAGGGATGTGAGTGTGTGGGGTGTGTGTGGGTGTGAACATGTGTGTGTGAGGGGGTCATGGGAAGGGGTAGTAGTGTGTGTGTGTGTAACAGTGAGAGGGGGGGTGTTCTCAGATTTCTAAGAAAGGGGGGTACACAAACACACACACACACACACACACACACACACACACACACACACACACACACACACACATATATATATATATATATATATATATATATATATATATATATATATATATATATATATATATATATATATATATATACATACATATATAGATACATACCCACATACATGCATACACACACATATACATATATACTTATATATACAGTATATATACACACAATTATACATATATATTTTAATCAAAAATCGATTTGAAATCGGATGTTAAAAACTGGAAAATACAGAAACACTGTTCATCACTGAACATAGTGTAGGTAAATTGGGGGAAAACCCAAATCAAGGCCAAAAACCTAGCTAATACTCTAATCTTGTGGTTGGTAATCATGCCCCCATATGTATACGTGTCGTAGGGGTCCCTAGGAGTCCACCACGACACGACACAACGTGTCCAAGAGTCAAAAACCTAAATCGGGTAAGCTTCAGACACTGTACAGTGTCACAGCATCGTGCACGGGTTCACGTGTGTGTGGGACACGACACACACATCCACGTGTCTCGTGGTCATGTGTCCAGGTTTGTCTAGGGTCAGGCTACGTGTTCCAGTATCTGTTTCGTGTCCACGTGTCACCAGGACACGACACGAGACGCGTATCAGTCGAGAAAACTCGACTGATACACACTGCTACGCGCAGCGTCGTACAGCGATACAAGTGTCTCGTGGACACGACACGAGCCATGTGGGGCCTCGTGGTCATGTCCACGTGTAGCCCACGTGTTGGGCTACACACTTGTACAAACACGGTGTCCTAGTGTCGTGTTCGCGCGATACGACGCGCGCGAAGTTGGCTCTGTGCGTGTGTGCACAGTACAGTGTAAAACTCGTGCAGTCGAGATATCTTCCTAACCACTCGATAATTTCTTCTAAAATTTTGTGTGCTTAATGACAGACATTGCCCCCCTCGTGTACGTAAATTTTTGTGTCATAAAATTCAGTGTCGTGTCCGCTATCAGTATCGAGCAGCAGGGCAGCCGCACGGGGTGTCGTACAACGGGTTCGTATCCATTTTGGACACGGACATGAGTCCAAATCGTGCTCAATCAGTGGGGGTTTTAAATTACACATATAGGGCTACATAATCATGTAATTTGTTTTACAAAACACTAACTTTTATTCCTAAGTGGTATTTCACCAAACACTAGAATTAAAACATAGATACGTGTCCGATACGGACACCAAACCAAACCTACTTCCTACCAAACTTGGCCTACAGGTCCATGGTACCTAGATGCATGCATTTATGAAGAGAAAACAGAATATTAACTATGTATGAGGGTATTTACCTATTGGTGCAATTCTAATGGAAACTCAATGAAGAGGGGGGTGTTTGTCCTTCCACTTGGTGATGTTCTAGCCTTGTGGAATCTTGATTGCTAGCCTCCCTTAGCACCCTTGATGTTGTAGGGTCCCAATGCAAGAAACTAGAGGTGAAAAGGATCAAAATTGATGAAGTTATGGTCTTGTGAAGGAATGGGAATTTTAAGGTTTTGTGAAGTGTAAATTTCATATAAGGGGGACTTGAATGAACTATGGGGTGATATATAGGAGGGGGGGGCATGGTGTGGTCTGCCATGGGGGTAGGGGAGGGTGTCCTTGGGTTGCTTCCAAGTTAAGGAAGATTGACTTCTATGTAAAGGTAGCTTAGATCTTTAGGTTTTCAAAGAAATATCACAAAAGTAATTATCTAGATATTTTCTATACCTTGACTAACATGTAAATACCTAACCCCTTAGTTTCTAGGTTAGTAACTAACCTCTAGATTAGGGTAAACTAGGTTAGGGGCTCTCATGACACTTAACAATAATTAAATAATAATAAAAATACATAAATACAAATAATTCCAAATAAATTCTAATAAATTACCAAAAATACCCTTTTGACTAAAAAGTGGTAATTTGATATTTTAAACACATGGTTAGGCTCACATGGTCATGGTTAGTCTCTAGGTTAAGTAATCTCTAAGGTTGCACTAGCAAAACATCAAAATCACAAGTCGTGGTTTTAAATAGTTTTAAAATAACTAAAAATCACCAAAAATCATAATATGGTTTAAATATCATTATTAAATAATTATAATTACAAAATTTCAAAATTATCCTCATTTTAGAAACTGGGTGCTACACGATCCAAGTGCAATCATCCGCGAAGAAATAGAGATGGTCACGGCTAGAGCTATGACACCTGCAAAAAATAAGAGCACACACCTGGCGAGATAACCAGGTCCTCAGAGGGATGTAACAAGACACATAATATCATGCCATAAACTGAATAAAGTTAGCTCAACCGAAAATTATATAAATAGATAAAGGTCCTTAACCATTCTATGTGAAAATGCACTTTGAAGACAACGTTCCACACAGGGGCCTTCCAAGACTAGAAACACGACGCGTTAGCATTTCAACCAAGGCACTAGTGGCATCTAGAGAAAAGTAAATGCATGGACCATTAGCACTCGGATGAGTGCTAAGGGACATCTAGAGGAAAATAAACGTACAGCCACAAGCTCTTGGGTGAGTCACTAACGGCAGCAAGAGGAAAGTAAATGCATGGCCCATTAGTACTCGACTGAGTCACTAAGGGCATCTAGAGGAAAGTAAATGAGTGAAAGCACCTATGCCTAATAGTTGTCTTCTCCCTCCCCATTCACAACACATGCTGGATCAATATCACAAAATTCCTATTAACTGCTAAATCTTCTAGACATCTATAGCTATTAGCAGTTATATCCTAACGCACGGCCTGTACGCACCGATGATCAGTCAGCATGCAAGTCCGTATCTATATGCGACTCGCGACTTCGTGGCACACAAGTGTCGAGGCCAATGAATGCGACACACACAAGGGTGGTCCCTTAACTCTAAGTCAAATTGCATAAGAAAACTAATGTATAGTAATTTGAATCTACATATGATTTTGAAAGTACAATTTTTATATTTGCTAGAAATAAATAATAGATAAAAGCATGCATGATATTGAGCAAGTAAATAAACTGCAAAGGCAAGGTGTCTTGCCTGGTGTAACGCCTGGTGGGGTGCGATGGTCTGTTGCGTTCCGATTGTCCAATAGCCATGTTCGATGTTTAGGGGTCCAATTCCGCGAAAAATAGAAGTGCACGATTAGATAGGATAATTAAGGAGAACCTTGTGGAATACATATATATATTATGCTTAGAAATTACCCATAATATTTTAAAGTGGATTTTATTAGTATCATACTTTTAGAAAGATAAACTTTGAAAGATATCGACCAATCATTTTGGACTAAATTTTAAGTTTATAAAAAAAACTACCTTTCATAAATAAAATATTTAAGTAAATATTTAAAAGTATTTATACATTGTTTTAGGTTAATATACAATATATATATATATATATATATATATATATATATATATATATATATATATATATATATATATATATTAGTTAAATACATATAAATCTAGAAGAATTTTTTAAGTGCAACAAAAATGAGTTTTGTCAAAAGAATTTAACTAAAAATATATATGATATAATATAGTACTAATTTAGGTTTTAGCTAAATTTTTGAAATCGTTAAACTGCTTAGCCTAAATGGCATACTTAAGGTATACATAATACTAGTTATTTATAAAAATATAATTATACAATCAATACTGTATCTATGTGCTAACATATATGTAGTTATAAAAATAAAAAGAGGTTTAATATTTACTGCTTGGACTTAATGCTTACTGAAAATAATAATAATAATAATAATAGTAATATAATATAATATAACAATAATGATAATAATAATAATAATAATAACAGTAAATAATATAACATAATAATAGTAATAATAATAATAATAAATAATAATAATAACAGTAAATAATATAACATAATAATAGTAATAATAATAATAATAATAATACAATATAATTCACTTACTTTACTTATACAGCTGTTCCCTAAGAAAAAGGAGAGAGAGAACAGAAAGTTGGGAAAAAAAAGGGGTTTTACCCGTGCTCGTCGGCGTCGAAGCACGACGACGGTGGCACTGTAGGCCGAAGGTGGTGGCGCTGTCCGGCGAGCGCGGCGGGATCGGGTACGACCGCTTGGAAGAGGAGCGGTGGACGGATGGGCGCGGTGTAGGGGTTGGCGCACAGGCAGCGCTCGGCTGTCGGGCGGGCGGCCACCGATGATGGTGTCAGAGGCGGTTCGGGGCAGCGGCGGGAGCGGTCAGGTGGAGTTGAGGGATACGGGCGGCACTCGGTATGGATGGGCGCTGGATCCGTCCGGGCTTGGCGGGATGGTGAGGACGTCGGTACGGTGCGGTGGAGGTATGGGTTTCCCCTTCCCTTCTTCTTCTGTGGTGGTTTTTGGGATCGCCGACGACTAGGGGATGGTCGACCGATCTCTGGGAGACGACTATGGTGATTGTGGTGGTTGTTCGGTGGGTTATGGCTGTGGTCGGTGGTGACGGGAGTCGGAGATGGTGGTTGGGGTGGTGATGATGACGGAGATGGTGGTTGTGTTTGGGTTTTTTGGTGGTTGTGTCGATGTTGGCCGGGGCGGAGTGAAGGTGATGGAGGCAGTGATTGTCCAAAGAGGATGGCACAGGGGTTTGGCGAAGGCAGAGAGGTGCTGGGTGTCAGAGACGGGGAGCCGGGGAGACGGAGGCAGGATACGGTAGTGGTGGAGCTGGGTTGAAGGCAGAGCGGAGATGTGCTCGGGTGGCTGGATGCTACCGGGCTGTGCCGAACGGTGGCAGCGGGGTGGTTCTGGCGGTAGGCGTAGTGAAGGTGGTGGTTGGCAGGAATTGGGACTTGGTGGTTGCGATGGTTGCGGTTGTGGCTGATGGTGATGTGACGATTGCGATGGGCTAGCAGTGAGGGGAAGTTGCCGGGAGAGCGGGAGGGTAGGTAGTTTGTGATCGCTGCTGTCGTATCCGGGGTGTGTCCCGACACGAGGTAGATGTCCGATTTGTCAGACGGAAAAATATGTATGTGTAATGAAAATTATAGTGGATGTAGAGGCACAGACACGATGCACAATATGGATGGTTGGTTGAAAACTATAGAAGAGTACCTCGGTAGGAATTCCCATTAGGATAAGGATTGAGATTTGATTAAATCTCCAATAGATAATATAAATTTTAATTCAAATAAATCAAATCTAAATTTAAATTAAATTCCAATTTAAATCTAGATCATCTAACTCCAATATAAATATAAATTCTACCTTAAAACTTTTTAAATTAAATTCATAAAATCAAATCGAGATTTAAAATGGCCACAAAATTTTTCAAATATATTTTCCAAAAATACTAATAATAATAATTTTGAAAATAATAAATATTTAAATATGTTTTTGAATAATAAAATATTAATATTAATAAATTTCAAAAATTAATTTAAATATTAATAGGAACTACTTCAAAAATACCTTTGAAATAATTTAAGATAATTAATAAATAATTTCGAGAATTAGTTTATACATAAATTATATCTTACGCCTTTTTATAATGATAAAAATAAAGTAATTACTATATATTATTTTGAAACTATAAAAATAGAAAAATATTTTTCTAAAAATATGTACGCTCGCACATATTCGCACTCGTCGAGCAATTATGAAAAATAAAATTTTATGTGCGACGTACAATGCAACTACGCGACGTATAAATACAAAAAAATCAATACCAAATTTAAATAAAAAAATAGTAGAAATTTATGGGTTTTACATCCTACCCAACTTAAAAAAAAATTGTCCTCGAAATTAAGAATAAGTAGGGGGTGAGAAGGTACAAGGGGTATGACAAGTCTTCGGGCAAGGCAAAGAAATAACGCTTTAACATAAATAAGCATTTAGTAGGTCATGAATTTGATAATTTCGAAAATAGTCATGGATATGGAGGGTTACTAGTTAAGGCAATGAAATCATGATAACACGAATTGAGTAGATCAAGGGAATTAATTTTTAGAGTCTATAGGAGGGGTAGTTCCTTGGAAGGAAATTGGGCAGTGGACATCTAGGTCGAAGGCATGAAAATAGGAGAACGATTGAGGTTATTCAAATGATTTAGAAGGTCACGATGGTAGGTTTAGGATCAAGGAAAAGACGAATAGTTTTAGGATCAGGATATAGCCACGGGTTGGTAATGGCTAATTACAGTGGTTATAAGTGATCGGGCAACTAAAGGGGATATTCGGCACGAGGGATTTCGTCCTTCTAAAATAGGAGGAAGACGAAAGCGATGAAGGGTTCCAAAGGTGATATTATCGAATACGAATACGTGGTTCAAAGGTGACCGAATAATTTCAAAGGGATTGTCAAGGCAGTCGCGGAGGAGACTCTAGAGGACAAGTTTAGCTATGTCCCCATCCACGTAGAACGATAGATAAAAGTGAACCAAAGTGCACTCGGTTGATCAGACCATCATGCACCGGTTCTGATTAGACAATATGTTATTGGGTGCGACCCAAATAACATATGTCTTGAACAAGCTCGATAAAAGATTAGGCTTACAAAAACTAGGCCACATTAGCATCATTAGTCAAGATAGTAAAAAATATAGGCACGTGAGATTAAGATTAAAATAAAGAATGAATAGTCTAAGTGTCATAAAATCTAAGTCATGTTTATTCCTATACGATCAGTTTACGGTTTATTGCCCAAGCACTACAACAAAAAGACCTATTAATGATGCTTGATAAGTGGATTTCATGACGGCTGATAAAGAAGCGTCATTAAAGTTCGAAATACCTTTTTTCTATGACGGTTTTGGCTAATTTTGGGCTTTCTATAACGTTTATAAAACAAAGCGTTATTAATATTTTAGAGTGGTGGCAAACTTGTAATTAAGTTTTCTGTAAAATTCTATCCACCAACGCGATATTTGGAGGCTCAAGCCTCCGCCCCCTTCTCATCCACTCTCCAAATCCCTTCTCCTTCCCTCTCAGCTCCACTCCCCTTCTCATCCTCTTCCCTCCTCTCACCAAACCCTAAGCTTCTCCTCCTCCTTCTTTCAATCCTCTACATCGTCGTCCTCTGTTTAGTTTCCTCCTCCGCTTCTCGATCTGGAACCCTAAATTTCCTCCATCCCAACTAAACCCTAGATTCTCCCCCAACCCGATCTGTAGCATTTTTCGGTGAAGACACGACGATGGCGCAGCAGTCGTGGTGAGTTCCTATTTGTTTACTCTTTTCTCCTTCCTTATCCCTTCGATTTTATATGAATAGATCAATTCCTCAGCTATGCAATCGAACGATGGTGAACCGTGATTAGTCGAACGACGTTCGCGACTCCGATCGAGATCGATCATGTTCTCATCAGAACCGCTTAGATTCATCAATTGCAGGTTGGTCCAACACTTTGCTGGCCAAGACACGAGAGGTGAGCAAGCATATTGCTAATTTGAATTTCTCTTCGCTGAGTTGATTACAAGGTTTCGAACTTAATTAATTATTCCACAACTCTTTTAGTTGTTCAATCTTTTGTTTTGTTTAAGATTCGGCTCGCATGATCAGTAATTAATATAGGTTTTCAATTCTTGATTGTGCATGAGAAGTGTTCGACGGTTGGTCTGAATCATTATCTTCTTCACATTTGACTTCGACCAGTTGTGTCCGACACCGATACTGCTCTAATTGGACTCAGGTATATTTCTTAAATTGAATTGTCTATTTGGGAGTTTGGACACTTGATGTCACCACCGGTTAGAAGAATGTCGACCTTACCAACAAGTGTTGGCCACAGATCTTTTGCTCACCAAGAATCAGACATAGTTCAACTCTCTAACACGATTTGGAGACATGACCAAGAAGTGTTTGTGACCAACATTAGTACGGACACAAGCACAACACATGTTAGGAGTGTCCATGCTTCCTGGTTGCACACTGATCATATAGATACTCGTTTCAGATTTTAGTAGTTATATAGTCTGGGAAAACAGAGATTTAAGACGTCTTTCCACTTTAGCAGCCAAGCTTGGGAAGGTCCAATCTGGGATGATCCTATTTTATTTGGGTAATGGGTATCTTTTTTAAATTTGATTTTTTTAATACTTCTGTATCACTATCATATAGCTTGTTGACTTCTCAATCAAGAGACCATCTGAGTTCAAGTGTTACTTGTTCCCTGGTGAAATTGTCTGTTTGTATTACATGACATCATTATGATAGTTATCTAACTCCGTTCAGTGCATTGTATACTTCAGATTTAAATATTTTATGATAGTAGTGTAAATGCCTAATGAGTCATGAGGTCTGAATGACATGCTCTATACTGTGTAATTTTGTTTTGTGCATATCTTGTCCATTTCATGTCCAAGCTGTGTTCGATACAGTCATGGCTCTAGCTTGGACTGTTCGTTATTCGTAGTGAATCAAGTAATATGGTTTAGACAAAAACAGTTAGCATTTTGAGGTTGAAATTTCTTGTGTGTGGAGAAGGTAGTCATTGATGGAACTTCCCAATTCTACTCCATTCTTGTCTTTGCCAAATGCGATTATACTGATTGAAAGCGTAAGTAGTTGACTTGGAATAACTTCCGTTATAAGCAACACCATTTTGGTTGATTGATGTAATAGGTGAAGCGGCACTTGATTATTTGAGTAATGCCAGGTCTTGTATGTGCTACTCTGTTCTCAACAAACTTGATCTTTTTCTTTTCCACAGCATCAATGGATTCAACAGCTTAGACAGGACATGTGGGGGCTACAGATTGGCAAGAAGAGTGCCATCAGAAGGTGAGAGGAGTTCTTGTTAAGTGTTTTAATTATGTCCTAGATTATGTACCTCTTTTTCATGTTATGTTGACAAGTTTCTTTTTTCTCATACGGTACAGCTGAGGTTAACTAGTTACATTTTCAGCAGCCTAGATATCCGTATGTTTCATATTTAAGAACTTTGAGGAACCAATATTCTAGAGTTCCAGTGAGGACTGAGTTGTATACTTATAATATTCTAACAGATACAATACATCCGACACTATCGGTCGATACTGCGCACCTTGATCCCAAGGTCTAAATTAGGGCACTTTCTGTGTCCAACCTTTAACAAAAGATTTGTTTGTCCGTAATATATTATCTATAACTAATTCCTTTGAAATTTTAGCCCTTTGATTGCTGGCTTTGTTACTTGCAACATGGTGATGTATATAAGCATTCATGAGAGGAACAAGAAATTACAGATTGGAAAAGAAAGTATAACAAAAATGAAAACACATAGCAAAAATGTTTTTAAAGAATAAAAAGAGAGTTAACAAAGGGGCAGAGGAAAATATTTTTGTCTATAGAATCTTATTTGTAGGCATGCGAGTATTATTTTTGAGTTGCTGCTTGGATTAATTATGAGCATTTTTTTATAAAAATCTTATTTATTACAATGTAATGGATTCATCTACTAACATCCTCTCAAGGTGATACTTTGACAAGAAGACATCACATAATCAGCTTGATTAAACTTGCTGCACTTATTTTAAGGATTACATGGTTTTGGTAAACACACTTTATTGTTCAAACTAATCAAGAGCTAAAATAACCTTCAGGTTTGCTACTAATGGAGCATCTTGACTATTCGTATGGGTTGTAAATTGTGATGAATGAGCTAGAAATTGTTGAAATGGACAATCTATACAAATGAGTGCCTCTGGTGATAAATTTATGATTCGGGTCCTTAGTGTATGTTACAAAGCATAATTGATAAGATGAATATGTGTTGCTCTACAATTCAAATAAGCTAATAACAATTTTTTATTTCAAAAGCTCGTTAGCACGTAATCTTATTTTACATATTTCTCAATCAATGCTGCTTTTATCTTCACATATCTAACTAATTATGGGTTTCTGAATTTTTTCCAGGTTCAGGGAGCAGTTTTTGATTTGCCTGAGGAGATAGCAAAGAACTTGCTGACAACTCAATTACCCCCTGGAAATACCATATCTAAGATTACAAAGGTAGTCTTAAATGTCCTGCATCTTTTTTTATGCTACGTAGGTTTTGTTTACATGTTGTTCAGGAAAAAGGGGTCTATTCCGTCATACTATTTCGGTAGAATATTTATATAGAACTAGAAATGGTTGGTACAAGGTTGTTAAAGGTGCTAGACGTTAGTTGGACGGACACCTAGCGCCTAGCCTGCCTAGGTGGCCGTGGTTTTAAAAAAAAAACCCAAAAAACCTACTGAAATTTGCCAAAAAAAAAAGTCCATAAAATCCTAGGCGGTTTCGGGCGCGCAATCCTTGGTCATAAATATTCCTTGGGACAGACTTGACGATACGACCCCAAGTGCAACCTGCCTGCACTCATTGCACTCATTGCCATCACCATTCAAACAAAGTAACCTTTTACCATTCTCTTGATTGACCAAATATTATTCCAATAATTCAGTATCCAATCATCCATCTTTGAAACTCAATTTTTATTTCAGAATATAATATTCCAAATTTCTTTGTATTGCGTGCACATTATAACTATATTAATTAAATAACATGTTTGGAAGGATGTTGATGGTGTTTTGACGTGTGACCCTAACATTTGTCCAAATGCAAATCCTGTACCATATTTGACATTTGATGAGGCAGCTGAACTTGCCTACTTTGGTGGACAAGTATGCATATATCCTGATATAGATGTTGGCAATCCTAAAGGTCATAAAACTTCGGAAATAGTATTACGTAATACTCACTAAGAGACTAAGAGTTACGGTTGGTATTGTACCAGTTCCATAAAGTTTGCATTTTTCTTATGAATCATAGTTTTAGCTATCTTGGTAGAACTTGAGGGGTATGGCACTGGAAGTGAAGAGGCAGTTTGGCCTATGGCCTGGGAGGCTAAAGAGTAGTAGGGAGGCTCTGCCCAGAGCTTTCGAGAGGGAAATGAGAGGTGTAGACAATAACGTTAGGGTGTTAGGGAGTGAACAGGTATGTATCAGTGGTGGTATCAGGGATTTTGGTATCAGTAAGAGTATGAGGGTGTCTTGTGTGTCAAAACCTGGGAATAGATAAGAGTGCTTGACTGTATTCAAAAGTCTGATAGAAAGAACAGGAGGCACAAGATGCTTGGTTGGTTTAAGCTAAGGGTGAGTAGTCTTTACTGCTAATAGTAAACTGAACTTGACTGTATTCAAAAGTCTTTTTTCAAGTAGCATTCTCAGTTGTCATGAATTTTGAGATTTGTAACCCACCTTCTACCCATGTTTGCTAGTTCTGGACTTGAAACATTCTAAGCTTTTCTAAATTTTTTTATTCAAATGGTACAAGTACTGTAAAACTTTGTTTTGTAGAACTTTATGAATGTGGTGCTCTTCAATATGTCTACTTTTCAGGTGATGGTACGTATCTCTGTAGCATTATCTGAAGTTATTTTGGAGCTTTGTAGGGTTTACTTTTTATAGTGCTGCATAATTACTTTTTGTAGTGCTCCTTGTTATAGATGCAGTGGTGGAACTGTAGCTAACTAGTATTAATTTTCCTTCTCAGGTGCACATGAAGATGCAACTATTATTGCATGGTGGGATTTGCTACACGTGATGTTGACAGTTTTGATGTGCTCAAGTTGAAGCCAAAGTAGTTACTTGTTTTGAGGATCCATTTAAGTAGTAGTTGTAAATATATGTATTTGGATACCCTATTTTGAGATAATGTAACATTTCGATGTTTTCTTGTGAATATAGTTCAAAGTTGTTATTTTAAAATTGAAGTGAGAAGTTTTTGGAAATTAATATATAATGTGCAGTATTAAGCGTTATAAATGTGATGAGTTCAGTAATATTGAGTGTTATAAATGTGCTGCATTGAGCCTATAAATATTATCTATTTATGACGTTTTAAAATTGTTCTGAATTGTGCACTATATATTAACTATTCATGACGCTTTTATAGAAACTATTCATGACGGTTATTTTATGACGCTTTTAAAAAATATTTATAACACCCATTTTCATAACGGTTGCTGTAAAAAAAAGCGTCATGGTTCGTCATTAATAACAGTTTTTAGCCGTCATTAAAAGGGTTTTTTGTTGTAGTGAAGGCTTGGTTGACCAAATGGGTTAAATCCCTCTAGTCCCTATAGTCTAGATAATCCTATTTGTATTCTCCTTAATGGTCAAGGGTGTGTCAGGTCGTGGGGTATTCTACCCAACTTAAAATTTTAAGCTAAGGGTGTTTATGACATCTACTAGTAGGGTCAATCTCTAGCAAGCACGAAGATAAGATAAGAATATTGATAGAAGGAATCAAGCAAGATGCAACCGATGAGTCGGTCGAATATGGAATCGAGGAAAAAGGTCAAGCATGTGGATGAGATCCTAGACTTCTAATCCTATTCGCAGCTTGCTTGGTACGGTAAAGTAACCAAACAATTTATCTTTACCTGCATGGGCAACCACAAAAACATGTAACACCCCAGTTCCAAAATATGTAGGACTAGGAACGTAGACATGCCAGCTGTATACATACGAAGTATACTCCAATATATGGACCCCTCGTATGAATACAAAAGCTATAAAATACAGTAGAACCATAACTAATCTCATCCACACAAAATAAATGAATAAAAGATATCATATAATGATAATGAATTGTCTTGATACAATATGTTGGGCGAAGACAAATCCACTACCAACAAGTAAGGGAAAAATACATAGAAATGAAATGAGTTTGGCGAGCAAAGCGAAGATGATCCAAGTGCAATCATCCTCGAAGAAATAGAGATGGTCACGGCTAGAGCTAGAACACCTGCGAAAAATAAGAGCACACACCTGGCAAGATAACCAGGTCCTCGGAGGGACGTAACAAGAAATATAATATCATGCCATAAACTGAATAAAGTTAGCCCAACCAAAATTTATAGAAACAGATAAAGGTTCTTAACCATTCTATGTGAAAATACACTTTGAAGACAACGTTCCACACAGGGGCCTTCCAAGACTAGAAACACGGCGCGTTAGCATTTCAACCAAGGCACTAGTGGCATCTAGAGAAAAGTAAATACATGGCCCATTAGCACTCGGATGAGAGCTAAGGGGCATCTAGAGGAAAATAAATGCACGGCCACTAGCTCTTGGGTGAGTCACTAACGGTAGCTAGAGGAAAGTAAATGCACGGCCCATTAGTACTCGACTGAGTCACTAAGGGCATCTAGAGGATAGTAAACGAGTGAAAGTCCCTACGCCTAATAGATGTCTTCTCCCTCCCCATGCACTACACGTGCTGTATCCACATCACGAAATTCCTATTAACTGCTAAGTCTTCTAGACATCCATAGCTATTAGCAGTTATATCCTAACGCACGGCCTATATGCACCGATGATCAGTCAGCATGCAAGTCCGTATCTATATGCGACTCGCGACTTCGTGGCACACAAGTGTCGAGGCCAATGAATACGACACACACAAGGGTGGTCCCTTAACTCTAAGTCAAATTGCATAAGAAAACTAAAGTATAGTAATTTGAATCTACATACGATTTTGAAAGTACAATTTTTATATTTGCTAGAAATAAATAATAGATAAAAGCATGCATGATATTAAGCAAGTAAATAAACAGCAAAGGCAAGGTGTCTTGCCTAGTGTAACGCCTGGTAGGGTACGATGGTCTGTTGCGTTCCGATTGTCCAATAGCCATGTTCGATGTTTAGGGGTCCAATTCTGCGAAAAATAGAAGTGCACGATTAGATAGGATAATTAAGAAGAACCTTGTGGAATACATATATATATTATGCTTAGAAATTACCCATAATATTTTAAATTGGATTTTATTAGTATCATACTTTTAGAAAGATAAACTTTGAAAGATATCGACCAATCATTTTGGGCTAAATTTTAAGTTTGTAAAAAAACTACCTTTCATAAATAAAATATTTAAGTAAATATTTGAAAGTATTTATACATTATTTTATGTTAAAATATATATATATTTTAGTTAAATATATATATATATATATATATATATATATATATATATATATATATATATTAACTAATATATATATATATATATATATATATATATATATATATATAAAATATATATATATATATATATATATATATATATATATATATATATATATATATATATATATATATATATTAGTGAAATACATATAAATCTAGAAGAACTTTTTAAGTGCAACAAAAATGAGTTTTGTCAAAAGAATTTAACTAAAAATAGATATGATATAATATAGTACTAATTTAGGTTTTAGCTAAAATTTTGAAATCGTTAAACTGCTTAGCCTAAATGTCATACTTAAGGTATACATAATACTAGTTATTTATAAAAATATAATTATACAATCAATACTGTATCTATGTGCTAACATATATGTAGTTATAAAAATAAAAAGAGGTTTAATATTGACTACTTGGACTTAATGCTTACTGAAAATAATAATAATAATAGTAATATAATAATAATAATAATAATAATAATGATAATAATAACAGTAAATAATATAACATAATAATAATAATAAATAATAATAATAATAATAATAACAGTAAATAATATAACATAATAATAGTAATAATAATAATAAATAATAATACAATATAATTCACTTACTTTACTTATACAGCTGTTCCCTAAGAAAAAGGAGAGAGAGAACAGAAAGTTGGGGAAAAAGGTGTTTTAACCGTGCTCGTCGGCGTCGAAGTGCGACGACGGTGGCGCTGTGGGCCTTAAGTGGTGGCGCTGTCCGGCAAGCGCGGCGGGGTCGGGTGCGGCCACTTGGAAGAGGAGCGGTGGACGGATGGGCACGGCGGAGGGGTTGGCATACAGGCGGCGATCGGCTGCCGGGCGAACGGCCACCGATGATGCTGTCGGAGGCGGCGGGAGCGTTCAGGTGGAGGAGAGGGTTACGGGCGGCGCTCGGTGTGGATGGGTGCTGGATCCGGCCGGGCTTGGCGGGATGGTGAGGATGCCGATACGGCACGGTGGAGGTAAGGGTTTCCCCTTCTCTTCTTCTTCTGTGGTAGTTTTTGGGATCGTCGACGACCAGGGGATGGTCGGCCGATCTCTGGGAGATGACTATGGTGATGGTGGTGGTTGTTCGGTGGGTTATAGCTGTGGTCGGTGGTGACGGGAGTCGAAGATGGTGGTTGGGGTGGTGATGATGACGGAAATGGTGGTTGTGTTTAGGTTTTTGGGTGGCTGTGCCAATGTTGGCCGGGGCAGAGTGAAGGTGATGGAGGCGGTGATTGTCAAAAGAGGATGGGGCGGGGGTTTGGCAAAGGCGAAGAGGTGCTGGGTGTCAGAGACAGGGTGCCGGGGAGACGGAGGCAGGATATGGTGGTGGTGAAGCTGGGTTGAAGGTAGAGCGAAGATGGGCTCGGGTGGCTGGATGCTGCCGAACTGTGCCGAGCGGTGGCAGTGGGGTGGTTCTTGTTGGGAAATAAGCGCGAAAACCTTTCCCCAAACCGGAGAGTACCTGCGAGAGGACCGAGCAAACAACGCACGAACCCAAAAACAAGCACACAAAAACAACCACGCAGACACAGAGAATTTTTGATGTGGAAACCCTTGCGGGAAAAACCACGGGACGATCGGAGTCCAATCCTGAGAAGCCTCCACTAATGGAATAGAAGAATTACACCCTCTACAAACTCCTCCCGATCCAAATCGGATCTCCACAACACTCAGAGACAAGAACAATGATCACAAGGCTACGAAGAACGAGAACGACGAGTAGAGATTACCCGAAACACGATCTCCTTCGAAAACGACCTTCGATCCTCCGTCTTCTTCTCCGAAGTTGCAATGGCACTCTTGCCTCCTTCTCTCTCAAACTTGTGTTGTCCAATGCGATAATACGATTATGAATTAGGGTTGAGAAAACTCAATATATCTCCCTAATCCCGCAACCAACCTGGGCCGTTGGATTAGATCCAATGATGAAAACTCATCCTGAAATCCGCTTCAGTCCCCCGACACACAGAGTTCGGCCAGAACTCTGTGTGGGGCAACCAGCACTGGATGGCCAAACCCTGGAACGGCCAGACCGAGTTCGGCCAGAACTCGGCCTGGGACCGAGTTCGGCCCGAACTCGGCAGACTTGGTCCAGAACCCCCTTTGGGGCAGCAGCAGCAGCAGTAACAACTACTCCCGAGCTTCTCCGACATCGGACGGCGCTCGTCGCACTCCGGGATCTTCTCCACATAGGTTGGGAACCCCACCCACTCCAATAAATCTTCCCCTTCACAACTATGGGGAGGACGTCGTCATCCCGACGATCTGCCTGCAGTACTCAAACTTCCCCCTTGGTAGAATCTTCGTGAACATATCAGCTCCGTTGTCATCTGTATGCACCTTCTCAAGCTCCGCGTCCTTCTTCTCAACGACATCCCGTATCCAATGATACCGAGTCTCGATGTGCTTGGACCGGCTATGAAACGTCTGATTCTTCACAAGATGGATAGCACTCTGACTGTCGTAAAGCAAAGTATACTGCTCTTGCTTCAGTTCCATTTCCTGCAACAGCTTCTTCATCCATAACAGCTCCTTGCAAGCCTCCGTCGCCGCAATGTATTCCGCCTCCGTCGTCGACAAGGCAACACACTTCTGCAACCGCGACTGCCATGACACTGCTCCTCCCGCAAACATCATCACGTAGCCTGAAGTCGATCGCCTCGTGTCTACATCTCCAGCCATATCAGCGTCGGTATACCCAACCAGCTTCGGCTCGTCACCACCAAAGGAAAGTCTCCAACCAGCAGTGCCCTGAAGATATCGTAGAATCCACTTGACCGCACTCCAGTGTACCCTTCCAGGATTCGAAAGATACCTGCTAACCGTACCAACTGCATGAGCAATATCTGGCCTCGTACACACCATGGCATACATAAGGCTTCCCACAGCTGAAGCATATGGAACCCGCTCCATATCTTCTTTTTCGTCCTCGGTAGATGGATACTGCTCCTCAGTGAACTTAAAGTGAGCCGCGAGGGGGAAACTCACTTTCTTCGACCCGTCCATCCCGAAACGCTGAAGTACCCGGTGAATGTACTTCTTTTGGGACAAGTGTAGCAGCTTGGACTCTCTCTCTCGGCTGATCTCCATCCCAAGAATAGTCTTCGCTGCGCCCAAATCCTTCATAGAGAAGGCCGCGCCCAGTTGGTGCTTCAACTCCGCTATCCTAGTGGCATTCCGACCCACTAATAGCATATCATCAACATAGAGCAATAAGATGATGAAATCATCATCGGCAAAATACCTCACAAATGCACAATGGTCCGACGTCGTCCGTGCATAACCATGCTCCCCCATAAACGACTCGAACTTTCTGTACCACTGCCTCGGAGCCTGCTTCAGACCATACAAGCTCTTCCTCAACCGGCAGACCAAATGTGACTTGCCCTTCTCACAGAATCCCTCCGGCTGCTCCATGTACAACTCCTCCTCAAGATCACCGTGGAGGAACGCCGTCTTCACGTCCATCTGCTCGACCTCCAAGTCGAAACTGGCTGCTAATGCTAGCACCACCCAAATAGACGAATGCTTGACGACAGGCAAAAAGATTTCATCATAATCCACGCCTTTCCGCTGACCGTAGCCCTTGACTACCAGCCTCGCTTTGTATCGAGGGCGAGTAGCATCATCCGTCTGCTTCACTCTGAACACCCATCGATTCTTCAAAGCCTTCTTGCCCTTTGGCAACCGCACCAGATCATAAGTAGAATTGGTGTGCAAGGAACTCATCTCCTCCTGCATAGCCACCATCCACTCCTGCCTGTGTTCGTCTTCCATAGCCTCTGCGAAACTTTCGGGCTCTCCCCCGTCAGTCAATAGCACATACTCATCCGGCGAGTATCTCGTAGATGGTCGACGATCCCTGTTGCTCCTTCTCAGTGGAGCCACTGGTGCTGGCTGTATACCGACAGCCTCCTCCCCTTCAGGAACTGCCTCCCCGGCATGCTTATCCTCCTGAGGGACACCCTGACCACCATCAGCAGGCTGATGATCAAGGTTGGGAGCAACTCCATGTACCGGCTCCCCCATAACTGGATCCTCTGCGATGTCCTCTGGAAACTGCTCGAAGCGAAATGACTCTAACTCAGGCAATTCCTCAGCCTCAGAAGGCATCTCGAAATTCTGAGTGTTGGTCATGGTCTGATCCTCGACGAACACCACGTTCCTGCTTTTGTAGAGCTTTCCTTCCACTGGGTCGTAGAGTCTATAGCCAAACTCATCCCGACCGTAGCCGACAAAGACGCATCGCCTCGTCTTCGGCTCAAGTTTGGTCCTCTCGTCCTTCGGTACATGCACGAAGGCTTTACAACCAAACGCCCGCAGGTGACTGTATGACGGCTCCTTGCCGTACCATACTTTGTCAGGCACATCACCCTGCAAAGGAGCACTAGGAGACAAATTAATAATATAAGCAGCTGTGAGAAGAGCCTCACCCCAATAACTGCCCGGCAAGTTTGCTTCTGACAGCAAACACCGCACCCTCTCCATCAGTGTCCTGTTCATGCGCTCCGCTACACCATTGAGCTGAGGTGTCTTTGGCGGAGTCTTCTGGTGTCGTATACCTTGCTCTCTGCAATACGCATCAAAGGGACCGATGTATTTGCCGCCATTGTCGAACCGAACACACAACAACTTCTTGCCCGTCTCCCTTTCAACGGAGGCCTGAAACTCCTTGAAAGTAGGCAGCACCTGATCCTTGGTCTTTAAGGCATAGACCCAAACCTTCCTGGAACAGTCATCAATAAAAGTCACAAAGTAAGAAGCACCACCAAGAGATTTTACCTTCATAGGACCGCAGACATCCGAGTGAATTAACTCGAGCAACGCCGGCTTCCTCGAACTTGGGTGACTCTGGAAAGACACCCTATTTTGCTTCCCAGCCAAACAGTGCGTGCACTTCTTCAACTTTGTAGACTTGAGCCCCGGAATCACTTTCCTGTTCACCAAGTAGCTCATCCCCTTCTCGCTGATATGGCCGAGCCGTATGTGCCACAACTCGGTAGACGCGTCACTGACTGCGTTCACCTCCTGTGCCCCCTCTGCGCTCCCCTCCATATAGTAGAGGCCGGACTTCTTGCTTCCTCTGGCAATCACCATCGAACCTCTGGAAAGCTTCCACTGACTATTCCCGAAGAGACTGAAGAATCCCTCGTCATCCAACCTTCCAACCGACACCAGGTTGAAACGGATATCAGGGACATGACGAACATCCTTGAGAACAAGAACCGCACCCGTCTTCGTTCTCAAATGCACATCTCCAATGGCAACCGCCTTCGACACATCTTCGTTGCCCATCTTCAACACGCCACAGTCGCCTGTCGTGTAAGTGGCAAACAGTACCCTATTGTGAGATACATGTGCTGAAGCCCCTGAGTCCACCAGCCGAGAATTGTCATCGCAGGCGAGGTTAGTAATGACCTCATCACCTACGACGATCACATCGCCTCCATGTACCGAGGCCGCCGCTGTAGTATTCTCTTCTTGCTTCCCCTTGTCGCCCTTCTTCTCCTTCTTCCAAGCGAAACAATTTCGCTTGATATGGCCCTTCTTACCGCAATGGTAACACTCTGAGTCCTCGTACCGACCCTTGGACTTCCTCCTGCTCTTGTCTCTGCCACCACCTGGACCCCTGCTTTTGCCCCTTCCGTGGCTCTTTGAAACAAGTGCCTCTGAGTGGTGGGATATGGATGAAGTGCCCTGAGAACGTCTCCGCATCTCTTCATTCAACACCCCGCTCTTGGCAAACTCCAGACTGACCACGCCCTCTGGAGCAGAAGCGATCATAGATACTCGTACGGTCTCCTACGAGTCTGGCAAGGTACACAGCAGCCACAGTCCCTGAACTTCGTCGTCGAACTTGACTCCCATAGAAGATAGCTGGTCAACCACGCCCTGGAAATCACTCAAGTGATCCGTAATAGACGCCCCATCCTTGTACCACAGACCCATCATCGTTCGGATCAGGAACAACTTGTTTACCCCGGTCTTCTTCGCATACAAGGATTCCAGCTTATCCCATAACGTCTTCGCGTGCTCAATATTGGCAACGTGGTTGTACACGTTCTCATCAACAAACTACCGTATGTACCCATACACCTGTATGTGCTCGAACTTCCAGTCCTCCTTGGATTTATCACTGGGCCTCTCGGTTGTAAACACAGATAGATGCAGCTTCTTGACAAATAGCAAATCTTTCATCTTGCTCCGCCAATAATGATAGTTTATGCCATTAAGGTTCACCATACGCACCGGCTTCGCGTCCATCTCTCCTCTCTGATTCCTCTGTCAACTCCTGACACCCTTTGAACCCAAAGCTCTTATACCACTCTGTTGGGAAAGAAGCGCGGAAACCTTTCCCCAAACCGGAGAGTACCTGCGAGAGGACCGAGCAAACAACGCATGAACCCAAAAACAAGCACACAAAAACAACCACGCAGACACAGAGAATTTTTGACGTGGAAACCCTTGCGGGAAAAACCACGGGACGATCGGAGTCCAACCCTGAGAAGCCTCCACTAATGGAATAGAAGAATTACACCCTCTACAAACTCCTCCCGATCCAAATCGGATCCCCACAACACTCAGAGACAAGAACAATGATCACAAGGCTACGAAGAACGAGAACGACGAGTAGAGATTACCCGAAACACGATCTCCTTCGAAAACGACCTTCGATCCTCCGTCTTCTTCTCCGAAGTTGCAATGGCACTCTTGCCTCCTTCTCTCTCAAACTTGTGTTGTCCAATGCGATAATACGATTATGAATTAGGGTTGAGAAAACTCAATATATCTCCCTAATCCCGCAACCAACCTGGACCGTTGGATTAGATCCAATGATGAAAACTCATCCTGAAATCCGCTTCAGCCCCCCGACACACAGAGTTCGGCCAGAACTCTGTGTGGGGCAACCAGCACTGGATGGCCAAACCCTGGAACGGCCAGACCGAGTTCGGCCAGAACTCGGCCTGGGATCGAGTTCGGCCCGAACTCGGCAGACTGGGTCCAGAACCCCCTTTGGGGCAGCAGCAGCAGTAACAACTACTCCCGAGCTTCTCCGACATCGGACGGCGCTCGTCGCACTCCGGGATCTTCTCCACATAGGTTGGGAACCCCACCCACTCCAACAGTTCTGGCGGTAGGCGTGGTGAAGGTGGTGGTTGGCAGGAATTGGGACTTGGTGGTTGCGATGGTTGCGGTTGTGGGTGACGGTGATGTTACGATTGTGATGGGCTAGCAGTGAGGGAGAGTTGTCGGAAGAGCAGGAGTGAAGGTGGTTTGTGATCGCTGCTGCGTGTCCGGGGTGTGTCCCGACACGAGGTAGATATCCGGTTTGTCGGACAGAAAAATATGTATGTGTAACAAAAATTATAGTGGATGTAGAGGCACAGACACGATGCACAATATGGATGGTTGGTTGAAAACTATGGAAGAGTACCTCTCTTTATATAGGAGGTGGGAATTTCCATTAGGATAAGGATTGGGATTTGATTAAATCCCCAATAGATCATATAAATTTTAATTCAAATAAATCAAATCTAAATTTAAATTAAATTGCAGTTTAAATCTAGATCATCTAACTCCAATATAAATATAAATTCTACCTTTAAATTTTTTAAATTAAATCCATAAAATCAAATCGAGATTTAAAATGGCCACAAAAATTTTCAAATATATTTTCCAAAAATACTAATAATAATAATTTCGAAAATAATAAATATTTAAATATCTTTTTGAATAATAAAATATTAATATTAATAAATTTCAAAAATTAATTTAAATATTAATAGGAACTACTTCAAAAATACCTTTAAAATAATTTAAGATAATTAATAAATAATTTCGAGAATTAATTTATACATAAATTATATCTTACGCCTTTTTATAATGATAAAAATAAAGTAATTACTATATATTATTTTGAAACTATAAAAATAGAAAAACATTTTTCTAAAAATATGTACGCTCGCACATATTCGCACTCGTCGAGCAATTACAAAAAATAAAATTTTGTGTGCGACGTACAATGCAACTACACGACGTATAAATACAAAAAAAAATTTAGTACCAAATTTATGTAAAAAAAAATAAAAATTTAGGGGTTTTACACCACATAGCTGGCCAACTCCTCAGCTAACCATGACCTTAAATTCCAAATTTAGGAACAGGGTTCGAATTAATTCTAACAAATTCAAATTCCATCGAATGTTCTTCTCCTCCTCTAACCGATTTGCCAGGGAGGAATTGGAAATTCCCGCTCAAAGTAAGCTTAATTCCCACGCCACTCTCAATTAACCGCCTATATATATTCAGGAGCATCTTCACCTTCCTCTAACAATTTGTAGCAGTTCTTCAAATTCCTTTCTTTCTCATTCTTCCCTCGAGCTCGACTACAGATGTAACCCCTTTTCTCGGATTTCTAAAATTATTACTTTATTCATTTTATTTTTATATTTCGTCAAAAACTTCACAAAATGTACTTTGGGAGTAAATGGTATTAAAGAACTAATTTTTCCAAAATTACATATTTGGAAAGTACTAAGTTATTGTATTAAAAATATTTTACTGAATTGCATTATTGGGAATTATAAGGGATGTTGGATATCATTTTCAATTTCCAACATAGCATTCTTTAAAAAAAATAATATTAATAAATATTTTCGTACCATAAAAAGATTTTGTCCATTTATGTAGAGATTTAGATATGTCTTAAATATATAGATATTAATTGATATTTGAATTTTTCTATTTAAAATTATTTGATAAATATTAAATATTATTATTTTTAAATTATTGTGTTGGATTTAAATTCATAGGATTTGAATATTATTGATAATATAGAATAGTTGTTTAAATAAATATTATTATAAGTTGTAGAATTAAAGGTTTTTTTTTTCTAAAAGATATATCATTTGATTTAAATAAAATAAGGTTTTATCTATTAGAAATCTTCCACCTTATCTAATTAGGATTTTTTTTCTCATATTTAAGGATTTCTATTTTCTCAAAGCCAATTCCCAAAACCAAGCATCACCACCACAGCAACCCTGCTACACCCATCCAACCACGACCACCATTGTCTCCACACCAACAGCGCCATGGCCACCAGTGGCGTAGCCAGGATTTAGGTACAGCGGGGTCAAAATCGAATAGTAAATTTTCAATCCAAAAATATATATATAAATACAAAGAAAACTAATAGCAGAAATTAGTTGCAAAATATTTCGATCACAAAGACACATTAAAATAGTTGCATTCCATCATAAGTCATGACCGACAATAATTGTTTACAATAATCCCCTACGAGGTTTCATATTTTGAAAATGTTGCAAGATGTCCTCCGTTTCAACTTTTACGAAAATATCTTGCTCAATGTATGTCACCAAACAATCATTCATAAATTCATCTCCCATTCGGTTACGAAGTGTACTCTTGATAACCTTCATCGCCGAAAATGATCTTTCAATAGTTGCCGTTGCAACGGGCAAGACTAGAGCCAACTTTAAAAGCAAGTACACCAATGGATATAATTCATTCTTCCTTCGGTCAACTAATTTTTTAGCAAGCTCACCAATTCCCTTCAAACCGAAGAAGTCTTCATCATAACGAACATCCTCTATAAAGTTTTCAAGTTGATCACCAAGTGCCCTAAACTCCATTGGTGAAAAATCAGACGGATAGAACATAGCAAATTGAAGCAACTTTTCCTTATCAAAAGCCCTAAATGAATCATATGGATCAAGACATGCCATACACAAAAGCAACTCTGTACTCACCTCAGAAAAGCGATTATTCAACTCTTGAAGTTGTAAATCTATCACCGTATAGAACAACTCAACACGGTAGAAATGTAGGTTTGTCATCTCTTCAATATTACGACGTGATCTTCCCCGAAGTACAAACAAGCGTTCCATATTTGGAATTTCAATCTCATGCTTATTACAAAAAGAAGACACAACCCCCAACAGTTGATCCCATCCGTCATCTCTCATCCTTTGTAGTCGTCGCTTGGCCGCTTTAACTTGTGACATGGCATTGACAATATTTTGATCTTTTTTCTGTAACGCTTGGGACAAGTCATTTGTAATTCCCAAAATTTCTTTCATCAAGAGTAATTTGAAGGCAAACTCAAAACATTGCATAACATACAACAAATCAGTTGCTTCACCTCTATGGTTATCATCTGAACCATCTTCTTCAATAACCTCATGCACGTCTATAACCGAGGAAAACAAGTCAACCAAACTCAAAAGTGTACCATAGTGTGAACCCCCAACGTGTGTCACCGGCCCGTTTTAATGTTGATTCTTGAATCAAACCTCTTCCCGTCTCTCTTTCACCACTATAAATTTCTTCAATAATATTTTTAAACTGTTTCTCCCAAAGAATATCTCGACGTTTGCACGAGGCCCCAACAATATTTGACAAAATTGCAACTTGATTAAAGAATGAGGCAATTCTTTTATGTTTTTTGAAACAGCTACAAGTGTCAATTACAGTTGATGAGCAAAGCAATGGATATAGAAAGCAGAATTGTTCTCCTTCAAAATCAAGCTTTTGAGACCATTGAACTCCCCACGCATATTGCTAGCACCATCATAGCCTTGTCCTCGTAGACTTGCTATACTCAAGCCACGCTTGGAAAAAAAGGAATCAATGGCTGTCTTTAGTGTCAATGCGGAAGTCTCCCTAACATGTACAATGCCAATAAAGCGTTCAACCACACAACCATGTCTGTCCACATAACGTAAAGCCACCTCCATTTGTTCTTTGACTGAGATATCCCGTGATTCATCAACTAAAATTGAGAAAAAATCATCTCCAATCTCTTGGAGAATAGCCTTCGTGGTCATAAATGAAGCCGCATTGATAATTTCTTTTTGAATTTCAGGAGAACTCATTCTATGGTTGTCGGGAGCATTTTCAAAGACAACTCGGTCGACATTGTCATTGTGTTCTGCAAGAAAGTGAAGAAGTTCAAGAAAGTTGCCCCGATTTGAAGATCTTTCAGTTTCATCATGTCCGCGGAAAGCCAATCCTTGGCGTAAAAGATATTTAAGGCAATCAAAAGTTGCAGTCAAACGAGTATGATAATCCATTTTGGTTTGATCTGATTGATTGGACAAACACACTTTTATGTGCTGCTTTTGGTTCATTAAATCATCACAAGCTTTCACACATTTGTTGTGAGTACTCAAATAACCTCCAACATGCTCCTTCAACCTTTCTTTTTTTTTCCAATTTATAAACCCCTCGCCAACAAACGAATCACCACCTGCCTGGGCTCCTTGCATCGGTTTAAACAAATAACAACATAAACAAAATACAGCATCCTTTTCTATACTGTACTCCAACCACCTTTTAAATTCAGTAAACCATAGAGGATTGAATCTCCTTTTAGTACCAGAAAATGTTCTATGAGGAAATTCATGATTTTTAGGTTGACATGGTCCCTTCTGAAGGTATGCTCGGCGAACAATCTCTATCACTTTAGGATCACGATACTCATAAATATTTTTTTGAAATGCAGGATCCGATGGAAGCTCATCTAAATTAACTGTGGGGCCTTGTGTTTGAACTTGTTGTACTTGAGGTTGCATATCATTAGACCTTGAATTTTTAATATATTGAACATTGGAATCAGAAAAAGAACCTTCTTGAGCTCTCGATCTTTTTAGAAGATACTTTTCCATTCTGTTTAAATATAGTAAAATAGACTCAATAAATTTAAACAAATAGAACAAAATCAATGAGGCATGAATAATGAATCAATTTTATTCCATGTAAGAGAAAATGAAGTTTTGGGCAAAATCAGTTAGGGCATGAATCAATTGAGCCATCTAATTTAGGACATGAATGAATTAGGAACCATCTAATTTATGACATGAATCAAATAAGAAACATCTAATTTAGGATATAAATCAATTAAAAAATATTTTAAAAAATTAGGGCATAAACTAATTTAATATATTACCTGAAATTAAGAGAAAGGGAGCCACCGATAGATAGACCTGTCAATAGATAGTCGAAAATTCGAATCCGATCCGATTCCGTATCCGAACTTTAGGATATTTTTCGAAATTTCGGATATCGGATTCAAATATCCGAATATTTTTCGGATATTATCAATTTTCGAATACGAATTCGGATATTAAGGTATTCGAATCCTTTAATATCCAATTCGACTTTAAATTGCAAATTTCGGATATCGAATTCGGATATCGGATTCGGATATCCGAAATTTTATATATATTATAGTATAATGTATATGTAATATATATTAATTAATAGAGAAGATTAAAGTATTTTATTCTCAACTGACTTTTACATAAATTAATTATAATATAATTGATATATAATAGTAATATATATTAATTACAATTTACAACAGAAGAAGAAAGGACTCAAATATGTAGAGAAATTGAATTTGGTTTTCGGATATTCGGATAATAACTAAATTTTTAATATTTCGGATTTCGGATATTCGAATACTAGCATTCGAATTTTTTAGCTAATCGGATCGGATATTATCCGATATCTGTTAAACTAGACGGATACGAATTCGGAGTGTCAAAAGAGATCCGTTCGGATATCGGATCGAATTCGGATATTACAAAAAAAATTCGGATACGGATACGGATATTGTCCTGTCCGTACCGATAAGCATCCGTTGACACCCCTACCGATAGAGCTGGATGAGCCACCACGGAAGAGAGAGGAGAAGCGACAAAGAAGCTGCGGAAGCGGGAGACCGGTTGTTGAATTTTTTTTTTTGGGACAGCGCCGCTCGCACCTGAGAGAAATAGAATGGAGAGGGATAAAGAACTAAGAAGCTGCTGCTTCTATGCCTTTGTTTTTGGCTCACATGAGCACACGTAAACCACGGGAAGGATTATTATGTGCTAAGGAAATTGCATGAGTGTTGAGGAAGAACAAAGATGGTAAACTATTTTGAATCAGATTGGAATGCTGTGATGAGATGGTACATTACTTGAAATCAATCGAGATATTGCGAAGAAATGTTAAACGGTGCAAGTTGATCGTTGAGAAGTTTCATAAAAGTCGGTTGAAGTTTTGGGGATGAGATTTGTTTTAAGTTTCGAGGATGAAACTTTTTTTGAGTGGTATATATTGTAGTGCCTCGACCCGCAAGATGCCTTATGATGGATGGTTGGTTCGATGAAGCCTTGTTGGACTTGGGAATATACGAAGGATCGCTTGGAAGGCTATGCAACATGGCAGGAATCGTCTTATAAATGTGAGTAGTGTTGAACCCTTCGAAGATTATTTAGCTTCACGCTTAATAAAAAGGATAGTATACAGTGTTTACTCGTTGAGTTGTTGAATAACACCTTGCATGAAAGTCGGAAAGATAATGAAAGATAAATAATCGCATAACCCGTAAACTGTTGTTGCTCAATGAAGAATTGTATGCCTGTATGCTTTGAAATGAAATACATGACAGGTGAAGCAAAAGTCCCAAATACTTGGGCAGTGAGTAAATCGAGCCTCAACTCGATGAATAGATGGTAACACAGATAATAAGCCCGAGTATTGGGCAATGAGTATGCTTGAGTTATGACTAAAAAAATTATATGGTATCAAAGATGTGGGAAAGAGATTGAATAACAACATTCTATTATCCTGTGCCGATGTAGAATGTTGGTTACGCTAAGATCCTGGAGTGGACAGATGATAATGCGAGCGTTGGCTCATGGCAAGACGACAATACGAATGAGAATGATAGGTTATTACTTAGTTTTCCTTATCATGCATTATATGTTTTCTTCTTAGATAAGTTGCATATAATTGTATGGTCATGGACAACTTGTCGACATGGTGGTTCCTCGAACGGTATTCTAAGGCCTTGGAAATTGATTCGTCCTGGGGGGAACCTCGTGCTGAAGTAGTAGCATAGTGCTGAAGTAGTAGCACGGTATGCAGGACCTTCAGTGGGGCTAGCTACCCGCACTGCAAAGGGCGTCGTTATACCTGTAAGATAGTCCAAGATGGCGTGTAGTCAGTGACCTTCATATAGATAGGTCCGGTGCTAATGATGTCTTATGCAGGAAGAGTAAGTTATTACTAAATTACAGGAAAGGATGTCGGTTGTTGGTAAGAAATTACCTGAACGGTGATAATTATATCGAATCATGATAGTGTTCCTAACAATGTCTTATGCAGGCTGAGTAAGTATTATAAATGTACAGGGATGGCTATATGACCATGGATAAGAATCACAAAGTGTGATCACTGTATGCTTTACATTATGTTGGCTATGGGAATATCATGCTTTACTTTTTGTCGGCTATAAATATGAAATTGACCCTAAGGCAACGAGAAAGACCACTTTTAATGATATTCTACAACATGATTACTTAGTGTTATCTTCTTAGGTGAGTTAGACCAGCACCGTTCGCCAGTAAATTGATGATGTACTTATCCACGTTGCGGGCAATATTACAGGTGCTCGTGAATGGAGAAATCGTTTGATCAATGCTTAGCATCGATGAATCGAATGAGTGCGCAGAAACTCTTCTTACAAGACGATGTCTTCTGCTATACGGGACATAATGTATGGAATAGTGTAACTCGATTGTACCTGTGAGATTGTAAGCAAAGTTGGCATGCTCGATTGTAAAGCCTAAATGGCAAGTATATATTCAGTTGGCTATTCAAGAGTCTTGTAATCTGTTGTTAACTGGGTATTCAGCTACAAGTCTTGTAATCACTTGAGATAATCAATAAAGAGATAAATTTTTTCATATCTTTTGTGACTTTAATTTATCTGCTTGGTTTTGCTGCACTTTCGTTGTTTTCTGAGAAATACCAGGAACTGTAATGGTTTTGCCATATACAAGTACAATATAGACTTGTACGACATCACATCCAGTGGCTAGATTTTGATCCTCCGGGATCGGGGCATGACAGATGGTTGCTCAAGCTTCAAAGATGGCCCATTCTCCGAGGAGGAGCGCTCGAATCGAAGGGTTAGCTCGACTTCCAAAGAGACAGCATGTTATTAGAGGGGTCAGCTCGTCTATCGAGGGGCCACACATGTAGTTTAATGCTCGGCATCTCCTGCAGTGACGACGTGCGACGGAGCTCGACAGATCGGGCGAGGACGACGTTGGCGGTCCTGTCGAGGCTCAATCTGACGATGATGGATGGATCTGATGATGACGAGGCATCACAACGGCTACAGTAATAGCATCACGATAGCTATAGTAATAGGTCGCGGCTCTTCGGTGGCGAGGAAGCTCAGGTAGCCCCAGTGATACGCGATCTGAACGTGGCGACTTCATTCTCGGCGAGGCGAGGAAGCTCCGACACTTCGGTCTGGAAGTCGACGACTCACAACGGTGAGGCAGTGGTTGATGGTGTCTCAGTGAGGTGGTGCCTCCTGTAGTCCAGCGATGGTCAGATCTGAAAGATCTGACCTCGACTGCGGTGGTGTCGAGATGACACGACGAGGATATCTGGCAGTCAGAGCTTCAAATCAGGTGACTCTCGGTGCTTTGACATCTCCGGCAAAGTCACAACGGCCAGAGGCAGTGGCACATGGCAGGTTCCAGCAGGGTATAGTGGTGTCGGTGAACAGTGGGCTATATTGAAAAGTGTGTCATCTTATAACAGTGTTAGAAATTAATAGTTTAATAATTGGAGAACTTCCCCAATATTTATAATAAAATATTGGAGTGTTCTCCAAGTCATCCCTAGTGGCACTCCTATAATTTATAATATATCTAGGGTTAGGGTCATTAGTGAAAAATAATAACTAACTGCTAACTAACTAACTAACTAACCCACTAACTAATCACAGTAATTAATTAATAACTAATTAGTAGTCTAGAATTAATTAAAAACTGAACTAATTGCTCTTCTTAGAAAATATAGGCCAAAACCCACGATCCAAAGCCCAAGGCTTGGTAGGTTTGATTAGAAACCCACTAGTTAAAATAAACCCAGTCATAGTAATAATCAGAATTAATCATCATTAATAATAACCATAATTAATAAATAATAATAATAAATATAAATTAATCATTTAATAGTATTAATCAAAATTAATCATTTAATAATAACCACAATCAGAATTAATCATCATTAATAATAACCATAATTAATAAATAATAATAATAATTCTAAATTAATTATTTAATAATGTTAATTAGAATTGTTAATAATCATAATCAGGATTAGCAATAATAATTAACTAAAACAGAATTAACAAGTAATAAGTAATAATTAACCAAAATAGAAGTAATTAAAATTACTAAAACATATTTAATTATTTAAAAATCAAATTTTATTAATAAAAGAACTCCTAAGGAGTTATTAGGTACAACAAAAGATCCAGCAAGGAGTTATTAGGTACAACAAAAGATCAAACAAAATTTTATTATGTACTAAGAAACAACAAAAGATCAAACAAGGAATTATTAGGTACTAAGAAACAAACAGTAAGGCAAGGAGACTACAGAAACAAGTCTCGAATAGGATACAAGAAAGTTTTAGGAAAGTCTAGGTGCATCTAGGTGCTAAAAAAAAGCTAAAGCAAGTTTGGATTGCAAGCTGCGATCCACGGTCTTCTCCAACCATGCGAGAAATGCCTCTGGTCTTCAATATTCATCCGAAATTAGAATCGTTTCGACTTCTTCTGCTATCATGAGGTAGGCCCGTCCCTGTGGTAGTGCTTCATCTGGTTGCTGAATCTGAAAAGGTGGGTCCCTCTGCTGAGGTCCTAGTGCTCCTCGTGCTTGTCCGTAGGCAATGCATGGCCAGCTGGCAATCCTTCATCTGGTAGGCAGATGATCCGTAAAATAGGCATAGTCCCAATCTCTTGTGGCACTCATCAAAGTGATGTCCTGGGCGATGGTAATAAGTGCAAGTTATCGTCGTTTGGGTTTGCTTCGGTGATTGGGGTGGAAGTATCTTCGCCTGGTGGTGGTGTCACTTTGGTAGGCCCTGGTAGCTGCTATTACCAATATCTTTGTCCCTCTTGGTTTGCGGCTTCATGTCTTCTCGGGCTTCATGTCCTTCTTGACTCATTGGGCAACTTTGAGGATATCTGCATAGGTCGTCGCTCTGCTGGGGGTAACTACCTGGCGAATCTCTCGAACAAGTCCTTTCTTGAACCTCCAAGCTCTCTCCTGCGAGGTGTTCACCAGGTTCTCTGCAAAGCGGCTGAGTCTGCTGAACTCTAAAGTGTACTCGTCCATGGTCATGCTACCATGCTGCAGCGACTCGAACTGGCTCTCGAGCTCATCTCGGACGACCTCCGGGAAGAACTTCTTCTTGAACAGACTTGAAGTCTATCCAGAGAAGTCGTAGAGCGGCTAGCTGGGGCTCCTCTCTAAACCATACTCTAATAACATAATATAGCTGCTGTAACAGTATACTGAAAAGCAATGCTTTTAATATAAATGGGAGATTGTTAGGGTTATATACTAAAAGCATCACTTTTGTAGTAACCTTATTTCCTTAAATTTTGAATGAGAATCATATGGGCAGATGTTTGCATATTGTATTTGTTGTAAATGTTTATACAAATGTCTGATATTCTATATTATAGATAATATGGTGTGTTGTGTCATACAGAAGATCTTATTATCAGTTCCCTATAAAGTATATAAATAGTTCACAACCTAGATGGACTTGGACAATCTATTAGAAAGGTTGTAGTGTAATCTGGTATTAGTCTATCTTGACTATAGGTTTACACTAGTATACTTTGTGTGTATTGAACAAGACCACTTGAGGTTGTTCTCTTTGTACTGACTACATAAGTGAACAAACACCTCTGTTATTATGGATGCTTGTACTCTTAATCCGAATATAATAACAGACATGTACATGTAGTGTTTATTACTTTGACTCATGAAAGAGTGAGATTCATTATGGGTCAACAACCTCTATAAATTGGATAATATTATTGTATGTATGATGGGTTGTTGATTATAAATAGAATTTATGTCCGATACATCGGGTTGATGATGTCCCTCCCCTTAAGGAGCTCATAAGGATTGTCATGTAAACCCTGCAGATGGATTATATCCGATATGACAAATAAAGTTGAGCGGTACTACTTAAGGATAAAAGATGTCGAATCAATATAGTTGTCAGTAACTTAATTTGATCGATGGACATTCGATATCTTAACATGGGGAGCCAAACGAGCATATAAAAAGAGCCCACAAACATAATTTGGGATTAGGGAGGTAGTGCAATAATAGCTCATTAGTGGACCGAGCTATTGTTAATGGGCTTAGATTGTGTGCTCGGGCTGAACACGGGATATCCATATCCTTTAGGAGGCCTAACCCTAATTTCTCCTCTTGGTCCCTGCCTGTAATGACCCGTTCTGCCCTAGTAGAACGCCGATTCAAACGACAAGTGCAACGACTCAAACGAGCCATCGACCCGAAGAGTTGGCATCGACCTGATGAAGAATCGATGCGAGATTTACATTGGCCCGTCAAGAAGGAATCCAGACTCAGACTTTCAAAGGCACGCTCGGAGTATCGCTCGGCCGATGCGAACATCGCTAAGGTGGGTGGCTCCGACGAACCCATCTTTGCTTAGCCTGGAGACTTAACAATACGGACACTGTTACTAGAATCGCTAGGAGATAACACCGCGCATGCTAATAAATGACTCAACGCACCTAGCTAAGGGAATAATCCCATCTTGTATGCTTGTATAGAATATAGAAAAGAACATGGAAATGTGAGAACTCTCGCACCGCGCTCCACGCTCGAGCTAAGGCACAAGCTTACGTTCACGTCCCTTATGCGTTCAACAATGAAACAATGAATGGTTTACAATAATGAAATGGAAGACTATCGAATTAGTCGTTCCGAGTAGAGTATAGCAACATTGAAAGACTTCGGGACTGATGGGTCGCCAAGGCGACTCCCGCACGGAGAGTTGCATAATGTATGAATGAAAGAATGAACAAATAAGTGAATGAATGAATCAACGAATGAATGAATGAATGAATGTGTGAATGAATTAATGAACGAACGGACAAGTGAAAAGAATAAAAAGAAAGAATGAATAAAAGATAAGAAACAAAGGAATGGTTAGCGATAGGTATGACGGGCACGTGCAACGGGGCTCGCTACCTGCGCTGTACGGACGCCAACCTGGTCGATAACGCATTATGGCTAAGGGTTATCCTACGGCTCAGAGACAACCGTTAAGTTAAAATGATAAAAAACAATACGAAATGGTCGTGGACACTCCCATCGTATACGGAAGAGAAGCGGAATAAGGGATTTCCAGCGGCACGGTCAAAGGGGGACGTGCCGGTCCGGACAAAAATCAAAATGGCTTATGTCCAGGCCTGGGTGTGGGCTTGGCCACCCAGGAGACGTAAGGCTGGATATTTCAAAATACTATCAGGGTGTACCAGCCGCACGCTATGATAGGTGAGAAATTATCAAGGGAAAAAGGGTCCAAATTGGCTTGTGGTGCCAGCGACCGGTGCATATAGATTAAGTGGGCTTTGCTGGTGACAATTTGCGTGCAAGTCCTTGTATTGAAATCAAAGTAGTCTAAGTTAACTGAACAAAGCGCCTTCTAAAACAGGCTTGAATATAACCTACCAAAATGATAAAGAGTACTTCGTGCAAATGAGTTAGAAAATACGTCTATGACACGCTAGGCCTGAGGCAAGGACACGCCCTTGATATTAAAAGTTTATATGAGACACGTTAAGTTATTTCTTGTGAATTATTGACTAACTTGGTGTACTTTGGACAGGGAAGGCCGGACGGTAAGTATGGGTAAGTCGTGCATGTATTTCCATGTAAACACTTGAATTCAGCAACACGAGATAGGTTATGAAATATGCCATGAAACTGATCCTAAGGCAATATTAGAAAGACAATGAATGATAGTCGGTGCACAAAAGTAAATCGAACGTGTTTGGTAATGATAGCATTGTGGGCGAGGTAGCCTCCCCACCAGTACATAACAATATACTGATAACCCCACAGATTGCTTGCTGGAAGCAGGAGGCATCATCGGGTGCAAAGCTTCCCTCGAACGTGCTAAGGCGCAGAGCTAGCTCTGAAGCCTTGGAGCGTTGCAAGGAGCTGAAGCACCATATACAGGACATAATGTATCGGAACATCGCCATGAATCATTCCATCTTGTAAGCCACTTGGCACGTCTTTTATGTTTCAGAGAGAGAGAGAGAGAGAGCTTGAGCAATTTATAATCTCGTCCTAGCGCCGCTTGTAAACTTCTTGAATGTCAATAAAGAGTTTGAATTCGCTTCAATTTATGTTTATTTACTTTCCGCTGCAAATGGGGACACTCTGTGCGACTCTGTGGCCTAGCTCGAATCGGCCGTTTCTGGGATTAGCCTTGCGCGGGCGCAACCTAGGCCCGTGCGACATCACGCCTTAGCGAGGACGATCGCTCCTGCGGGAGCGGGGCGTGACTGATTGGTATCAAAGCACGACTTTACGTCATTGGACTTCATTTTGATTCTCTCAATTTTGAAAGATCATTTTGAAACAAAAAAAGTGTGCACTCTCTCTTTCGTGGTGCCTTGGGATGTTCCATACAATAAGTCTAATATTTTCAAAAGCTTGTACGAGTGCTCGGTTGGACGGGATTGGTAGGCGAAGGCCTTTGTGCCAAAACACGACGGATTTGAGTTAGAAGAAACTAATGCTAAGAGTTAGCAAACGCGTGCATGCTTGAATAACCTTGCGCTGACGATGGCGAACGAGTACGCGAGACCGGAGTATAGTTCGAACGGGATGGTGATGCACGCAGCCTTTTGGCTAAGTTGTGCCGAGTATCGCGCACCTAGACCTTCTGGTGCAAACGGGTTTACGAGCGAGATCGACTATCACTCGGACGAGAATAAGTGAGACTTAGAACGTATGTTGATAGAGACGCTACTTGACCAACGCTAAAGCGAACGCGGGAAATGGTTCTCAGACTTTGAGGAACGAGCGAACGCGCGATTGAACATATCGATTGGGAATCAAATGACCTTTTGAGGATTTGTAGAGTGACTTGACCCCGAGTGGTGAACGTGATAGCTTCAAAGAAGAATAAGAGCGAGTGTCGACGACTAGTCGAGTGGCTCGAACCCTGAGTGGTGTATGGACGACATAGAAAATTGTTCAAGCGAGACTAAAGGATTTGCGAATAGAACGAGTATATCGGCAAGCGATGATATCGCGCAAAGCCTTAGAATGAGCAACGCTTAGTTGGTTTTGACTTCGACAGTCTCAAACGAGATATCGTTCGAACGAATTAAGAATGCGTAGTACAAATTATGAAACAAGTTGAATGGAGAGTCGGAAAGATGAAATGAATGGAGGTCTTGGTCGAGAAAAACGTAGTGGATCGTGCATGCGATTTTGAGTTTGGTCGAAGGGATTAAAACTTGAGTTGAGATAAAATAGCCATGGACGAGATCGAAGATAGCACGATTGGAAGATAGCGTGCATGGAAAATGTTGGTTAGGAGATACGAGAATGACTAAGGATTGGGAATGGATGTTGCTCAATGAAGAGTTAGCACGAGACAATGTGAATTGAGGAATTAAGTTGCACGACTCAAAATTCGTTGCAAAAGGAAGATCGTCAGGTTATGTACATCATCGATGGTATTAAGGCGTATCAAAGATCAATGTACGATAACTCGGGGGTACTTTGATTCGATGAATGATGATCGTGTTAGAAGTTAGTATTTCAAAGGATGCAATATTGGGGATTTGATAGAATGAACGTTTGGATGAAGAAGGGAAGTGACTTGATTGTTCGGTGATAACCACAACGACAACGATCTTGTCTTGAGCGAGCGCAACTCCAGCCTCGCACATGCGTCATGTCGGATTTGGGATGATCGTTTTGCGTGAGCGTTGGCATGATGATTCATGTCCATCGGGAATGATCGAACTCGAAATACCTTGACATGGAAAATTTGATTGCTACGACTTGTGGTTTGAAGCAAAGGTGAATTTGAGGATTGATCGAACGTATAATAGACGGCGAAGTAAAGTCGAGGATTGAGTAGGCCCAATCCGCATATCGAAAATAAGTAAGTCTAGACGCAACACAAGAGTTACGTCTCGATGAGAACGATTATTCTGCGGGAATGTTGACATGGTGATTCATGTCCGTCGTGGATAATCAGACTTGCGTGAGATCAGGATGCGACATATTGCAAGGCTAGACGACCTTGTGATCGACTACGTGAATTGGATAGGTGAACTGTATCAAAACATACTTGAAGAGATAGACTACGATAATTGCTAGTACGGATGCACGATATTAACATGTCGAGGATTTGGTTGAGGATAACCTATCATAGGATGACTTTCCTAATGAGCTCGGACTTGGAACGGAGAATATGTTAATGCGAATAGGGTGAACGCTGCTTGATGTTTAGAAATTTGAGCAAAACAAACTTGGGTAGAAACTCCCGTACAAACGAACAAATAGTTTGACCATAGGATTTGGGGCGAGCTTCGTGCAGCGGCCTTGCACGATAAGCCACGAACTTGACTTGTAACTATGACCCTGTGAGATGACCTAGCGGATAGGCGGATGACCCTATGCGGAGTGATTGAACTTGTGCGATTGACCTTACAGTATCGTCTGGACGGACGATAGACTTGGGGTAGCAAGACTTAGAGTAGGACGGGGAACAAGGAGTGTGCGTGAACGACAACGAGATTGGCCCCAAACAAAGCGAATGATAGGAATGGATGATGCGCAAGTAAAGTTGGGATAACAAATTGAATCATTGATAGAAAGACGTACTCGATGATAGTACAATACTTGGTCTTGAATCGGATAGAAAGTACTTAAGACTTGGTCGACTCCGCTAAGAAGAAGAAATCGTATTCATTTAGTAGACAAGAACGCTTGAGAAATAAATCGGAGCATCTCGAGGATCAAGATGAACGATAGTGAGATGCACGCAATTTCGGTTTTAAATCAAAATTAGTGAAACGATCGGCAAATCAAAACTATCATGAGTAGCTTGCCCGACTTTGCTAATCGCTAAGCCTGGTTGAAATGCACGTATTCGGGAGACACCTTATATATGTGCACAGTCCCCACGCAGCGACATGATGACTCGAATGCAGCTGCAAGTGGGTGTTGAGATGCGCATAAACGAAAGTGAGTTTGCCCCCGCTTACGACTCTCGAGTTAGATAAATTACAACGCACCTCGTACGACCATTTCAGTCCCATAACATGAAGAAATAGCAACCAAGTCGAAGAAACACGTTAATTAAATAAGTACCATCAACTCTAAAATGAGTGAAAAGTTATTTGATAAAATTCACCAAACGTATGCAACGTAAAACTTGGAAGGTATCGAGTATAGTTCGATGCCATCGAACGGTAAAGCCATTCAATAAGAATTGTCTATGATACGTACACGACTGGAGTTAGGGAACGATAGGATGACTTGCACTCAGGAAGTCTCGAGGACGAGACTTATTTTGAGTGGTGTATTATGTAGTGACCCACTCCGCCCGAGCGGAATGCCGATTCAAACGGCAAGTGCAACGACTCAAACGAGCCGTCGACCCGAAGAGTTGGCATCGACCTGGTGAAGAATCGATGTGAGACTTACATTGGCTCGTCAAGGAGGAATCCAAACTCAAACTTTTAAAGGCACGCTCGGAGTATCGTTCGGCCGATACGAACATCGCTAAGATGGGTGGCTCCGATGAACCCGTCTTTGCTTAGCCTGGACACTTAATAATACGGACACTATCACTAGAATCGCTAGGCGATAACACCGTGCATGCTGATAAATGACTCAACGCACCTAGCTAAGGGAATAATCTCATCTTGTATGCTTGTATAGAATATAGAAAAGAACATGGAAAATATGAGAACTCTTGTACCGTGCTCCACGCTCGTACTAAGGCACAAGCTTACGTTCAAGTCCCTTATTCGTTCAATAATGAAACAATGAATGGTTTACAACAATGAAATGGAAGACTATCGACATAGTCGTTCCGAGTAGAGTATAACAACATTGAAAGACTTCAGGACTGATGGGTCGCCAAGGCGACTCCCGTACGGAGAGTTGTATAATATATGAATGAAAGAATGAACAAATAAGTGAATGAATGAATCAACGAATGAATGAATGAATGTATGAATGAATTAATGAACGAACGGACAAGTGAAAAGAAAGAAAAGAAAGAATGAATAAAAGATCAGAAATAAAGGAATGATTAGCGACCCGTGCAACGGAGCTTGCTACCCGTGCTGTACGGACGCCAACCTGGTCGATAACACATTATGGCTAAGGGTTAGCCTACGGCTCAGAGACAGTCGTTAAGTTAAAATAATAAAAATAATACGAAATGGTCGTGGACACTCCCATCATATACGAAAGAGAGGCGGAATAAGGGATTTCCAGCGGCACGGTCAAAGGGGGAACGTGTCGGTCCGGACTGAAATCAAAATGGCTTATGTCCAGGCCTGGGTGTGGGATTGGCCACCCAGGAGACGTAAGACCGGGTATTTCAAAAGACTATCAGTGTGTATCAGCCGCACGCTATGATAGGTGAGAAATTACCAAAGGGAAAAGGGTCTAAATTGGCTTGTGGTGCCAGCGATCGGTGCATATAGATTAAGTAGGCTTTGCTGGTGGCAATCCACGTGCAAGTCCTTACATTAAAATCAAAGTAGTCTAAGTTGACTGAACAAAGCGCCTTCTGAAATAGGCTTGAATATAACCTACCAAAATGATAAAGAGTACTTCGTGTAAATGAGTTTGAATACACGCCTACGATGCGCTAGGCCTGAGGCAGGGACATGCCCTTGATATTGAAAGTTTACATGAGACACGTTAAGTTATTCCTTGTGAATTGTTGACTAATTTGGTTTACTTTGGACAGGGAAGGCTGGACGGTAAGTATGGGTAAGACATGCATGTATTTTCATGCAAACACTTGAATTCGGCAACACGAGATAGGTTATGAAATATGCCATAAAATTGATCCTAAGGCAAGATTAGAAAGACAATAAATAATAGTCGTTGCACAAAAATAAATCGAACGCGTTTGGTAATGATAGCATTATCGGTGAGCTAGCCTCCCCACCAGTGCATAATAATATACTGATAACCCCACAGATTGCTTGCAGGAAGCAGGAGGCATTGTCGGGTGCAGAGCTTCCCTCGAACGTGCTAAGGCGTGGAGCTAGCTCTGAAGCCTTGGAGCGTTGCAAGGAGCTGAAGCACCATATACAGGACATAACGTATCGGAACATCGACATGAATTATTCCATCTTATAAGCCACTTGGCATGCCTTTTATGTTTCAGAGAGAGAGAGAGCTTGAGCGATTTATAATCTCGACCTAGTGCCGCTTGTAAACTTTTTGAATGTCAATAAAGAGTTTAAATTTGCTTCAATTTGTGTTCATTTACTTTCCGCTGCAAATGGGGACACTCTGTGCGACTCTGTAGCCTAGCTAGAATTGGCCATTTTTGGGATTAGCCTTGCACGGTCGCAACCTAGGCTCGTACAGCATCACGCCTTAGCGAGGACGATCGCTCCTGTAGGAGCGGGGTATGACACTGCCGTAGCCTATATATATCCTCTATTCTCTGGTCGCCAAATGACGGATCAGAAATCTGAAGCTTTCTCTAAATTCGTGATTCACGTAAGGAGAAAAAGAGAGGGATGCCAAGGAGAAAAAAAGGTTGGGAGATCATCGCCCACATGGCGTATAATTCGAGGAAGGAATACGTGCAGAAGATCTTGTGGTCGTCCGCTCGAGATTGCCAGGAACTACTGTTCTTTTTCATGCCGCAGGTATAATTCGTGAACCCTAATTCTTGCCTATGAAGGGTTAGAACATGTATTAAATCTATTTAACTTTCTATCGATCAATACGCACACCAAAGTAAGGGTCCTGGGAGTCCCCAGTTCCATCAATTGGTATCAGAGCCACTTTGGATCTGCGTATTGATTGATACGTCCATGTTGTCCAATAAAACTTGCACTATGTAATAGTCGGTAGATGTAGATCTGTTCTAACTCGATTTTGCAGGCATCTTAGATCCAACTATTATGGTCAAATGTATGTTTTTAATTATGTTGTTTAAACCATGGACATGTCGTGGATGTTGTTGTTGCTGTGGATGTAATTAAAATCACGAGGGTTGATCGTGCTTATTATTTTAATTTTTCAAATCTAGATTATGTGTGAACTCCTTCGGGAGACATAGGATTGATGTAATTTTAATTATTTTTGATCAACCGTGATGGCGGTGGTGGCTGTTTCTGACGTCGGATGAGATGCTGGTTTTAAGCAGTCCAGAGGCAGACAGATGATTTTCGATGAAGGAATTGACAGCCAAAAACTTAAAAATATAAAAAAATAGGGCGCTGCCCCGAACCTCGCGACCTGACCGGGTAGGTCAAACCCCGAATAGATCTGCGCAGCGCCAGATTTTGGATTCAGCTAGTTGAGGACGGAGCAGAAAAGATGACCATTATAGTTGGATATTTTTCTCTTATTTGTTGTTATTTTGCTTTTTCTGATTATGCATGTTTATTGTTGTGTGGATGTTTTTTTGAAAAACTAAGCCTACATTAATAATAGACAACATGGATATAATATCAACTAGTAGAAAAACCTTCATTGTTAAATAACTAAGTGGGAGAGGATATTTATTTAGTATAAATCCTATGGTCTCCATTACTGGTTTGTAGGTGATATAATTATACTTGCGCATTGGCTTTAGTGCCTTCCTCCATATCGGATGAGTATAATTATGGATCACCAGTACAAACTTCCTTAGGGATAATTGTAGAAAGTTACCTAGTATGTGTTCACTTTTCCATCTGAAGGAACTCATTACAAGGTAATGGACTTAGTATTAAGTAATGGTATACACTTAGATACAAATAATGGTATCCTCCTCATCGGAGTTACTACTATTATTTGTATGACCAGAGCAAGACCAACATATTAATTTTATTTGTCATAAAGTTATATTGACATGTTAGTAAAATTAATAGGTAGTACCTACTTGAACAAAGTTGAATTTGTATACGTCCACACTATCGTGGCATGCTAAATTTATGATGTTCAAGGTGTTGGTAAATTTCTATTTAATTAATTCAAAAAGTTTTTGCCCTACATAATTTTTATTTATATGATTCTCAGGATTTTAAAAATCGGTTCTTTCAGTCCACTTATGGTGATTCTTAAAGAAAACAAACTTACTGGACCTAATTATATTGACTAGAAACGTAATCTGGACATTGTCTTGACTGTTGAGGAGTACAAATATGTACTTGTTGAGGAATTCCCACCTAAGCCTGATGCTAACTCTGATAAAGAGGTCAAAGAGGCTTATAAGAAGTAAAAAAAGGCAAATGAGATGGCACAGTGTTACATTCTGGCATCTATGTCAAATATACTACAACATCAGCATCAGGCCATGGCCATGGCTTATGACATGATGTATAACCTCAAGGAACTCTTCAGACATCAGAGTAGAGCAGCTAGGCAGTTTGCTATGAAGTGTTTGATGAATACAAAAATGGCTGAGGGTACACCAGTAAGGGATCATGTTCTCAAGATGATGGGTCATCTGAATGAGATGGAGATCCTTGAAGCTAAAATCGATGGAGAATCCCAGGTCGATATCATTCTCAGGACTCTGCAAGTTTTGACATTGTCTGCCTTAATTACAATATAAACAAAAGGTTGTATAGTTTGGCAGAACTTACAAAAGAGCTACAGGATGCAGAATCTCTCTTTAGGCAGAGTGGTCATGTTTTTATTTCTGAAAAGGCTTCTACTTCTAAGCCAAAAGGTAGTAAGAAGAAGAATAATATTCAGAAACAGGCAAACTCAGCAAAGAAGGGCATGGGACCTCAAGGCGCGGTGAAAAAGCCGAAAGGCAAATATTTCAAGTGCAAAAGGTCAGGACATTGGAAGACTGATTGTCCACCTCTCAAACAAATGAACAAAGAAGGTATATCTCATTTACTAGTAGTTGAAACATGTTTAGCGGTATTATCTACCGTCACCTGGTGTGTAGATACAGGAGCCACTAATCATGTCTGCAATACATTGCAGGGGTTCCAGGAAACCAGATGGCTCAGTGATGGAGAGATATGCTTGTTCATGGGTGATGCTACAAAAGTAGCAGTCGTTGCATTAAGAGATGTTAGTTTATCTTTTGGTAGAAATAAGTCTTTGACATTGAGAGATTATCTTTATGCACCTTCACTTAGAAGGAATTTAGTTTCTGTTTCTATATTAGTTAAGGATGGATATTCAGTTTATTTTAATGACAATATTATTATTAGAAAGAATAAATATTTTATCTCTTCTGGTGCATTGGTTGATAATTTGTATGTCATTAATCCTATTTTGCCCACAATGCAACTTATGGAAATGAATAATATGTCATCTAACTTAAATAAGAGGAAAAAAAAAACCTTCATGAATGAAGCAAACATATCTTTGGCACTTGCGATTGGGGCATATTAACCTAAGAAGGATTCAAAGAGTGGTTGAAGATGGATCTTTGAGTTATTCGGAAGTGGAGGCACTACCAGTCTGTGAATCCTACTTGGAAGGTAAAATGACCAAAAGTCCTTTTACGGCAAAGTGGTATAGGGCCAAAGATGTGTTGGAATTGGTTCATTCTGATTTATGTGGACCCATGACTATCCAAGCTAGAGGTGGCTTTGAATATTTTGTCACATTTATTGATGATTATTCAAGGTATGGATACATTTATTTGATGCGTCGTAAGTCTGAGTACTTTAAATTCAAAGAGTACAAGGTTAAAACGGAGAAATGTCATGAAAAATATATCAAGTCATTACGATCAGATCGTGGTGGCGAGTACCTCTTTGTAGAGTTTAGGGATTATTTATCAGAGGCTGAGATTACATCCCAATTGACTGCACCTGAAATAACCCAGCAGAATGGTGTAGCCGAAAGAAGGAATAGAACTCTTATGGAGATGGTTAGATCAATGATGAGTTATTCGGATTTACCAGATTCGTTTTAGGGATATGTCTTAGAGACTGCAGCTTATATTTTAAACTTGGTTCCTTCTAAGTCAGTACCTCTTACTCCCACAGAGCTGTGGATTGGGTGTAAGCCTAGTCTGAAACATGTTCGCATTTGGGGTAGTCCAGCACATGTGCTGAATGGGAAACCAGATAAGTTGGAATCTCGTATAGAATTACGCTTGTTTGTAGGCTATCCAAGAGGAACGAAAGGAGGTTTATTTTATAGTCCTAAGGATCAGAAGGTCATTGTTAGCATCAATGCCCGATTCTTAGAAGAAGACTATGTGATGAACCATAAACCCACAAGTAGAGTTGTTCTAGAAGAACTGAGAGGTGAGACACCAAGTACTTCAGTACCAACAGTACAAAAGGATGAACCATAAATAACTGTACAATGTGTCACAAATATTATACCACAACCGATAGTGCCTCGTCGTAGTGGGACGGTTGTGATACAACCTGATAGATATATGTTCTTAGGAGAGTCGGCAGACTTCATCCCTGAGGAACAAGATTATGATTCATGTACCTACAATGAAGCACTCTAAGATAAAGATGCAGAGTCTTAGCAAAAAGCAATGATATCTGAAATAGAATCTATGGATTCTAATCATGTCTGGGAGCTTGTAGAACCACCCATTAATGTAAAAGCCATTGGATGCAAGTGGGTCTATAAGAGAAAAAAGAGGATCAAACGGTAAGGTTGAAACCTTTAAAGCTCGGCTTGTAGTAAAAGGTTTTACTCAAAGAGAGGGTATCGATTATGAGGAAATCTTTTCTCCAATAGCCATACTTAAGTCTATCTGAATTCTTTTATCTATTGCAGCTCATCTCGATTATGAGATTTGGCAAATGGATGTCAAGATAGCTTTCCTTAATGAAAGTCTTGAGGAAGACATCTATATGAAGTAACCAGATGGGTTCATTAAAAAGGGCCAAGAGCATCTTGTTTGTAAGCTCAAGAAGTCCATTTACGGACTTAAGCAAGCTTCCAGATCTTGGAACATATGTTTTGATCAGGTGATAAAATCCTATGGATTTGATCAATGTCAGGATGAATCATGTGTATATAGAAAGTGTGACGAAAACATGGTGGTGTTCCTAGTACTTTATGTGGATGACATCTTACTCATTGGAAATAATATGAAGGTGTTATCTGATGTAAGGGTATGGTTATCCAAACAGTTTGATATGAAGGACTTGGGAGAAGTAGGTCACATCCTTGGGATCAAAGTTCTAAGAGATCGCAAGAAAAAGATGCTGGACTTATCCCAAGCTTCCTATATCGATACTATACTAACTCGTTTTAGTATACAAAATTCTAAGAAAGGTTTCTTACCTTTTAGACATGGAATTGCTCTATCAAAGGATCAGTGTCCGAGGACACCTAAAGAGATAGAGAACATGAAAGTAGTTCCTTATGCTTCAGTAGTAGCAAGCTTAATGTATGCAATACTATGTACGAGACTAGACATATGTTTTGTCGTAGGCATGGTTAGCAGATATTAGTCTAACCCAGGATAAGAGTACTGGACTGCCGTAAAGCATATTTTGAAGTACCTGAAAAGGACTAAAGAGTATATGTAAGTTTACCAGGTAGATAGTTTAGTTTCCTTGGGATATACAAACTCAGATTTTCAGTCAGATAGAGATTCCAGGAAATCTATCTTAGGTTATGTGTTTACTTTGGGAGGTGGAGCCATTGTGTGAAGGAGTATCAAGCAAAAATGTATTGTTGATTCTACCATAGAAGCGAGTATGGGGCAGCCTCTGAGGCTGCCAAAGAAGCGGTTTGTGTAACGTCTGTAGTTCGTATTACGTATTTTGGTATACGTGTACGGAATTCCGACCCGTAATTGGACTTGTTTTGCTTAGCTTGATCCTGGTTTAATCTTGCCATGGTTTATTTTGGGTTCATCCTAGTTCGACTTATCTTGACTGGCTAATCTTGGATTTTGTATTGGTATGGGTTAGTTAGCATTTTCTGGTTCATGTGGTTTATCCTGGCCTTGGCCTGTATTGGGTTCGGTTGGGTTCGGCTTGGTTGGGCTCGGTTTGGGTTGATATGCAAACCCCTACCTACCACCATCCCTTATTTATTAACCCAACAACCATTCTCTCTCCTCATTCAATATTCATTTACTACTCTTCTTTTCTTCTTCCTCATTTCTTCTCCATCGAGCACCACCGTAGGCAAGTGCAACTTGCTTCATGGAGGAACTCAAGTTTTATTGTTACATTGTCTTCCGTACGAGATTCTAAGACACTTTAATACTTAGCATTTTTAGTTTCCATGGTTCCTTTCATGTAGATCTAAGTTTATTACATTTTCGGATTTCTCGATTTTGATCTACCAAACTGGCTTGTTTTCGAAAACTAAGAGTTCTATGTAGAAGGCATTCGGATGTTACGTAAGTTTGGTTTTGGCATGGTTGGATTTCATCGAGTCTTGACCGAAATGGGGCTTTCTTGAGCTATTGAGCTTTTACGTCTGCTTGTCTTGGCCTTGGGGAGAATATGAAGTTTTATGCATACGTTCTTACGTGCTAGCGTAGTATTTAGTTTTACGTCCACGTTTAACGTGCCAGCGTAGCATTTCCTCCTTTGTGCACACGTTTTAACGTGCTGGCGTAGTGTTTTTTCATTTTTACGTACACGTCTTAAATTTGCAAGCGTAGTGTCCCCTTTACGCACACGCATTGCGTGCCAGCGTAATCCTTTCTGTGCCGAGTTTACTTGAACTCTACGCGGAGGGAGGCCACTCTCGTTCGCGTAAACTCTCCCTCGCTCGTGTAGAGCATTGCGAGCGTAGAGTTTCACTTGGGTGCTCGTGCGCGTAATGTTCCGCTTGCATAGGGTGCTTGCTATGCGTAGAGCCTTGTCCGCGTAGAGTTTTCTCTCGTGTAGGGCTCCCTCTCGCGTAGAAGCGATCTTTTCTTGATCTTGCTCACGCATAACCTTGCTCGCGTATAGCTATCTAACTCCATGTCTTGCTCATGTAAAGCCATTTTTACGCTCAGGGCCTCATAGCCTAGCGTAGTTTCATTCGCGTAGAGGCTTGAGCCCTATGTGCACCCATTTATTTTATTGTTCTTGCACCTCTTGTCACGGACTTAATAACTTGAATTGATTGACATGACTGGACTGATAATTATACATGGCATGGTATAACAAGTGAATTGACATGATATGATAAGACATGACAAGCAAGCCTGATGGGAATTATTGAATGTTGTTGCGACGGCTAGCATGACATGACAAGAATGAATGGCCTGGACACCGTGGACGATTGTGTTTGTACAAATGAACCAATATTGTTTCACATCATGTCTAGGACAGGGACCCCTGAGTACCACGGTCAGGGGTACCTACTAAAATTGACTAAGGCTAATAACTAGAATAATTCAGTAGTCATAAAGAGATTTTCCAGCTACAGGCGATCCCGTTATCTGGGCGCGCAAGTGGACTTGTAGCCTGCTGACGAGTAGGGCACATTTCCAGCACACTGTCAGGTGTTGCATTCTTCATGAACGGATATTCAACCTGGATAACCTGGATGGTCTGCAGGACTTGTGGCTGTTGGAATATCTCATTGCATCTTGCTAGTAACTAGGCCTGTGATAACCCTAGTTAGTTAAAGTATCAAGCCGTACTCATTGCTTGGCCGCGATTGATTGGATGGAGTCTAACCCAGTCTAGTCTTGTCCTGATCCTGTAAAAGTGTGTAACATGACCTGATTGCTTGTGCCTTATCTTATCGATAAATGATGGAAAACCAAGTTCCGTTCAGATAAAGGGTTACAACCCCGGTCTTTGTTTGGTTTAAGGGTTGTAACCTGGCTATCTGAATAGTTCCATGGTTATCGCATCGTATATCCTCATGATTTTTTCATAGCTCCAGTTTTAATATGTTATTATGTTTTATGCTAATTGTTGGTTTTAGTTCTTAAGTGAAGCCTCATTTGTGGCACTTGCTCTTTCTGGGATCTGACCCAGCTGGTTTTGTATGGCGAGATACCGGAGTAGCTCCAGAGGATCTCCCTACCTTCCAGCCAAATAGTGACCACCAGCTGTAACCAAGGCAACAAGTAGGTTTTATTTTGCTCTCCCACTCTATTGTAAAAATATTCTTTTGAGGCATTTAGCCGACGAGCACGTGTTAGCTCATATTGCACTTTACTTACTGTCTGCCTACAGGCTGTAACATGATTGACGAATCCTAGGGTTGATCATGTATGACTAAAACTCTTGGTAGTCTTCACATTTTGTACGACTAGCTTCATGATCATCCAAATATGTAATGTATATGATGCCTTACTATTGTATATTTGATGCTCTAACATCTTGTAACTGCTACTACTTGCTTGAGATTGAGACAATAGGCTTGTTCATGACCATAAGAGACTGATGGCTTGTAGTTAAACCCTCATGTATCTAGACAGCCATGACCGTATAGCGAGATGGGTTGCACTTTAATATACGTAGCTGGCTATGTCCGCCCCCGCTCTCCATTATTCTGGTTCTGGGGCATTACATGGTTTAAGTGGTGGCCCATGCAGGTCATGTGAATCATGATATATGAGGGTTTACCGAATAGATGTCTCAATCAGCACTCGCCCTTGATCTCCGTTCGTATCCTCTGAATCCCTGAATTTTTGACCTGATAACATGCTTGTATCTTTGATCTGTCCTGGTCCTTCCTTATTGTTTCCTGTCATCTTCTTCAGCGGCATTGTTCCTAGTCATACCGATCGGCAAGACGGAGCACCTCCCGTGGGCCAGCAGCAACCTGGAGATCAAGCCCAGCATTCAGGAGTAGCCTCCAGAGTCATACCTACTGGGGGCCAAGAGCTACAAGTTCAGCCAGCCCAGCCTACAGAGCATGATGATGGCACCTTGGTGGGTCTCATCAGGATATTGCTATCATCTCAAGATCGTCGGGATGATGCCCTGCACCAGGCAGTACAAGATGCTCTGAGCAGAGGTGGTCATCAAGGTAACAGTGCGACCAACAGCTTCAAGCATTTGAACCCTCCCTTCTTCGACGGCAGTGAGGATGCGATTGTCGCAGATGCTTGGCTGCAGGATACAGAAGTGATTATAGAAGCGGCGAAGATGCTCGAGAATAAGAAGGTGGCGGTCGTACGCCTACAGTTATTGGATCTTACCCGCAGCTGGTAGACGGCACAGGCCGTTGGATTAGTGGCACCAATTATATGGACAGTATTTCGTAAGAGATTTCAGACCAAGTACTTCGATGCTGTAGCTCGGTACGATCTACAGATGAGGTTCACCAATCTAAAGTAGATGGACAGGACGGTCGACGGATATGCGGCCGAGTTTTCGAGACTTGGTCGGTTTGCTCCTACCTTGGTAGCAACCGAGTTCGACAGAGCCCAGCGGCTCCAGCAGGGGCTCCATCTAGAGATTTTATTGGCAGTGGAGCAGTTTGAGCATCAGACTTTCGATACAGTATTGAGAGCGGCAATGAGGCACGAGTATACCTCCCAGAGGATCGTGGACGGGACCGAAAATCGAAAGCGGACTCAAGGCCAGATGAACCAGTCTTCAGCACCAGTCCTGGCAGCTAGGGCTTTTATAATTGGAATTTCGAGGCGGGTGGCCTCAGTGACGTCGGTTCAACATTCAACCCCCACGAACCCTCAGTAGCAGAAGCACTCTTTCGCAGTGGGATGTTCACATTACGGGAAGCCAGGACATGTGGTGGCAGAATATCGCAGAGCACAAGGATTGTGCTTGGTTTGTAGAGCACCAGACGACAGGGTTGGGAACTGCCCGAGCAAGGGAATTTCCTTTTCTTTGACCTTTCTAGTCCTTCGGTGAGAGGACCAGCACCAGTCCAGCAGCAGCAACAGTTTTCAAGGCCCTTGCTACCTTAGTCCCAAGACTTCCAGCAGCAAAACCCCCAGCAGTATACCCAAGCCCTGATTCAGAGCAGACAGAGAGGTCTTCAACAAAAGGGACCCGCACCCAGAGGACAAAGTCAGGCGATGGCGATGACCGTAGAAGAAGGATTGGCACCAGGTGAGGTAGTGGAAGGTACTATTCTCGTCAACTCCTCTCCAGCATCAGTATTATTTGATTCTGGTGCATCGCATTCATTCATGTCTGCATGATTTGTGACACGGATAGGACTGGAGCCCGAGTCATTATCAGTAAGGCTCAATATACTTACTAGTAACGGTCTTGTAGGAGTAGATACAGTGTTTTCCTCGTGTCGGATCGTGGTTAGTGGTAGAGAGTTCTCCGCTAGATTGATAGAGTTCCCGATGGCCGATTATGATGTCATCTTAGGGATGTATTGGTTAAGGAACCAGTATGCTAGGATAGACTGCTATGTTGGCAGGGTTGTTTTTAGCATTCCAGACGAGCCAGAGTTTTCCTTTTCTCGAGGCGAAGTTAAACCTTCTCCTCCAGTATTACGGATGGCAGTAGCAGCAGTACAGTTACCCCGAATAGTCGAAGAGTTTCTAGATATTTTTTCAGAAGAGCTTCCAAGAATGCCGCCAGAGCAAGAGATCGAGTTTACTATCGACTTAATCCCAGGGACAGCCCCAGTGTCGGAAAGAGTCTACAGGATGGCGCCGTCAGAGTTAGAGGTATTATATAAGATGATTGAAGAACTCAGGACCAAGGGATTCATTCGTGCAAGTAGATCGCCTTGGGGAGCCCTGATGCTTCTTGTGAAAAAAAAGGATGGTACATCCAGATTATGTGTAGATTATCGTACCTTGAGCACAGTGACAATCAAGAACAGATACCCTCTTCCGAGGATAGATGACTTGTTTGATCAACTCATGGGGGCAGCAATATTTTCGAAGATTGACTTGCGGTCAGGATACCATCAGATCAGAGTCAGAGAGCAGGACATCCCGAAGACGGCTTTCAGATCTAGATATGGGCATTGGGAGTTCCTTGTTATGCCATTTGGAGCAACCAATGCGCCAGCTGTATTTATGGACCTCATGAATCGCATTTTTATGCCATACTTGGATCATTTCATGATTGTGTTTATAGATGATATCCTGGTCTACAGCAAGAGAGAAGCGGAGCATGAGCAGCATCTCAGAATTGTCCTTCAGATTATCCGAGAGCAACGGTTGTACGCAAAGTTCAGTAAATACGAGTTCTGGCTCGATCGCATTTCATACTTGGGTCATATTATTACCAGAGGTGGGGTAGAAGTGGATCCCCAGAAGATAGTAGCCATTAAGACATGGCCAGTACCCAGCACAGTGGCGAAAGTTCGCAGCTTTCTTGGCTTGGCCGGCTACTACCGGCTATTTGTTTCAGATTTTGCTCGAATTTCAGCACCTATGACCCAGTTGACCCACAAGGATGTACAGTTTGCATGGACAACAAAATGTCAGGATTCTTTTGAAAAGTTGAAGCGGGGCTTGATGACAGCACCCATTCTCACGCTTCCAGATGGGACCGGAGGATTCTCAGTGTATTTTGATGCTTCATGCAGAGGTTTAGGATGTGTTTTGATACAACATGGAAAGGTAATTGCTTATGCATCACGTCAGCTTCATGATCATGAGAAGAATTAACCGACCCATGACTTGGAGTTGGCAGTAGTAGTGTTTGCACTTAAGCTTTGGAGACACTATCTGTGTGGAGATAGGGTAGACATTTTCACCGACCACAAGAGCCTGAAGTATGTATTCACCCAGAAGGATCTCAACATGTGTTAGAGAAGGTGGCTAGAGCTACTTGTGGATTATGATGTCAACCTGTAATATCATCCAGGGAAGGCCAATATAGTAGCAGATGCGTTGAGCATGAGAGCCGAAGTTTATTTTCTCACAGCGCAGCCAGAGTTATTAGCAGATCTTAAGAAGATGGGTATAGAAGTTGTCCTTCCTACCAATGTGGCATTGATGGCCAGTCTGCAAGTTCAGTCCAGTATAGTTGAGCGGATCAAGTTAGCTCAGTCAACAGATTCTAAGCTTCAGCGGCTTAGGGCAGAATGTGTAACAAGACGAAGACCAGAGTTATGTATCCATGAGGATGGTACACTTCGGCATGGGAGACATCTTTATGTATCCAGTGGAGATATCAGATAGGAGATCATGGCTAAAGCTCACCGTTCTCAATATTCCATTCATCCGGGCGGTACGAAGATGTATCGTGATATTCGTCAGCACTTTTGGTGGAATGGCATGAAGAGGGAGATAGCCCAGTTTGTCTCTCGGTATTTGGTTTGCCAACAAGTTAAAGCTGAACATCAGAGGACGGCTGGACTTCTTCAGCCCTTGCCGATTCCAGAATGGAAGTGGGAGCATATCACCATGGATTTTGTGACTGGATTACCTAGGTCCCCGGTCGGTAGAGATGATATCTGGATTATAGTTGATAGGCTCACGAAGGTGGCTCACTTCCTTCCGTTCAGAGTTGATCAGTCGACGGCTCAGCTAGCAGAGATATACCTCATGCATATTATCAGATTTTACGGTGTTCCAGTCAGTATCACCTCGGACAGAGATTCAAGATTTACGTCGCACTTTTGGCGCAGTCTATAAGAGAGTTTGGGAACTCACCTCCAGTTCAGCTCAGCTTATCATCCACAGACAGATGGTCAGTCAGAGCATACCATACGAACCTTGGAAGATATGTTGAGATCTTGTACACTCAACTTCGGTGGTTCGTGGGAGGATCACTTGTACCTGATGGAGTTATCGTACAACAACAGTTTCCAAGCTAGTATCCAGATGGCACCGTTCGAAACACTGTATGGTAGGAAGTGCAGATCCCCGCTAGCATGGGACGATATTGCAGAGAGGCAGATGCTTGGTCCGGAAATGATTACTCAGACAGTTGAGGTGGTCAGAAGAGTCAGAGATCATCTTCGCGTCGCACAAGATCGCCAACGCCATTGGACCGATTCTCATCGGCGCCCCCTTGAATTTTTCGTCGACGACCATGTATTCCTTAGGATCTCGCCTAACCGTGGTGTCATTCATTTTGGCGTACGAGGAAAGCTTAGTCCTGGTTATATAGGGCCGTTCGATATCCTCAAGCGAGTAGGAGACGTGTCCTATCGTCTTGCTCTCCCACCGTCGTTGCGTGAGGTACATGATGTCTTCCATGTATCCTAACTATGACAGTATATCCCAGATCCGAGTCATGTCCTTGATCATTCGGAATTGTTTGTTGGTACCAATCTTTCGTATGAGGAGAGACCCGTATCCATATTGGACCGGAGAGAGAAGAAACTCAAGAACAAGACTATTAGTTTAGTCCGGGTTGCTTGGGGTCATCACTCTTTGGGTGAGTCAACGTGGGAGCGTGAAGATGATATCCGATCGCGATATCCTGACATGTTTGACTCGTGAGGTATAATGTCTTTCTTATGTCTTATGCCTTTGATTCCTTGCTTGCATGATTGATTGCTTAGTATAGCTCGCCCTTGCCTCTCTAGCCTCTTAATTAAATTTCGAGGACGGAATTCTTTTAAGGTGGGTAGAGTTGTAACGCCCGTAGTTCGTATTACGTATTTTGGTATACGTGTACGGAATTCTGACCCGTAATCAAACTTGTCTTGCTTAGCTTGATCCTGGTTTAATCTTGCCTTGGTTTATTTTAGGTTCATCCTGGTTCGACTTGTCTTAACTGGCTAGTCTTGGGTTTTACATTAGCATGGGTTAGTTAGCATTTCCTGGTTCATGTGGTTTATCCCGGCCTTGGCCTGCATTGGGTTCGGTTGGGTTCGACTTGGTCGGGCTTGGTTTGGGTTGATATGTAAACCCCTACCTACCACCATCCCTCATTTATTAACCCAACAACCATTCTCTCTCCTCATTCATTACTCATTTACTACTCTTCTTTTCTTCTTCCTTATTTCTTCTCTACCGAGCACCACCGTAGGCAAGTGCAACTTGCTTCATGGAGGAACACAAGTTTTATTGTTCCATTGTCTTTCTCACGAGATTCTAAGACACTTTAGTACTTAGTATTTTTAGATTCCTGTTGGCCCATTGGTCATATGGTCAACCTGATTTTAATAATTGATCAAACTCTGTCTGGATATACGAAGCTAGTCGGGACATCTCGGACTCTTGGACATAATCAAGAATGGCTATCCACTGAATTCAAGATCGAAGATCTGTTTGCCTACTCGAGTCTGTAATTCCTTATGCAATGTATTTTTTATTTTATTTGAGTCTAGGAATATGTTGTACACCGAGTCGTACTGGCAAATAGGCTACCCTTAAATGAGTTCAAAATATTTTTAAAATGTCCTCTCAAAAAGGTTTACAAAAAGGTTTTCAAAAAGGTTTTCAAAAAAGTTTTCAAAAAGGTTTTCAAAAATCACCAAAAAGCTTTTTAAAAAACCCTAACTAAACCCTGACAGAACTCGGGCCGAGTTCGGCCAGAGTTCGGTTGGTGGCCGTTGTGATTTTGAATCCTTGTTACTTGGTCCTCCTGCAGTTGCAGATTTGACCGAGATTTGCTCATAGAGTTCTGCCCGAATTCTGTCAGAAGTCTGTCTTTAGAATTCCTATAAATAGAGAAGGATTTCGATCATTTCAACTCACTCATTCACTTTCAATCTTCTCTCTATCTAAAGCATTCAGTCTTCCAAAGAGTTTTCTTGAGCTTTAAATTTTAGATCCCAAGCCAATTACAATCCTCTAGTCGATTTGCCAGTGCGGTACGGTCTAGAAGTTTCTGAGAGATTGTAATCATAAGGCTTAATTGAAGAATACCTCTTCACATTTGAAGTTGGATGAGTTCTTCGTATCAAAGCTCGCGTTGTAGAAGTTGCAAGGACTTCGTAAGAAAACTTGCGGTTTTTCCAATAGTGGATTCAACTGGTAGCAAGAGTTCTACCGACTAGATTAGTCCTCAACAGAGGGAAACCAGTATACATCGCTGTCTTTGCGTTTGCTCTCTTAACTCTGTCTTTACTTTATTTTAGTTGTGATTAATATTCTGTGATTGTGCTGCTAACATTTTTAATTAGCATTATTCCGCTGCCAACTCTATTTACCCCCCTCTAGAGTATTACGCTTTACTATTTCGTTCCTACAATTGGTATCAGAGCCAAGTTCTCCATCTAGAGGTATTATATTCTGATCCCAATTGTTCCTACAATTGGTATCAGAGTGGGTGTTACAAGTAAAGCAAGGTAACAGTGCAATTATTTATTCATTTTAATTAACTATTATATAGATCACAGCACAACACATGGCAACTGTGAAATTCACAAGTGAAGGCCAGGCCACAAACAGACCCCCACTGTTTGATGGTATGAACTATACCTATTGGAAAACACGGATGAGTTTCTTCTTGAAATCACTTGACTTTGATTTATGGTCTATTGTTCTTGATGGTTATCAAAAGCCACCTCGTATAAATATTGATGGAGTTTTAGTTGAAAAATCCCATAGCAGATATACAGAGGAAGAAAATAAAAGGGCCAGTCTTGACGCACGTGCCATTAATGCTCTTTTTTGTGCTTTAGACAGAACTGAATTTAACAGGGTGTCTATCTGCACAACTGCTAATGAAGTGTGGAAGCTACTTGAAGTCATACATGAAGGCACGACTCAAGTCAAAGAATCAAAGGTCAGCAGACTTACTCAAGAGTATGAGGTGTTCAAGATGAAGCCCAACGAAACAGTTACTCAAATGTTCGAGAGGTTCTTGGATATTGTAAATCCTTTGTCCTCCCTAGGCAAAGATTACAGTAACCATGAAAAGATTCGCAAACTCCTGCGAGCTCTCACCAAGAACTGGATTCCAAAGGCTACTGCAATCATTGAAGGGAACGATCTCACAACTATGTCCCTCGAAGTACTCATGGGTAAGCTACTCACTCATGAACTAGAACTACGAGATTTTGAAGAGCCTGCACCAAAGGAGAAGACGATCGCTTTCAAGGCTCAGTACAGAAAAGCTACTGAAGGTGACTCAGACAGCAGTGAATCTGATGCTGAAGATCAAGCACTCCTAGCAAGGAAATTCAAAAGATTCATGAGATATGAGAAGGGAGCCCAAGAAAACAACAGCAGCAACAACTGGTATCAAGATGATGCTGTCTGCTACAGCTGCAAGAAGAAGGGACACATGAAGAAGGATTGTACTACAAACTCATCATCAAGCAAGAAGAGCAACAAGTATGAAAAAGGGAACCTGAAGAGATCAACATCTAGGAGATATGCCAATACCAGCATATGGCATAAAAGTGAAGCCAGCGACTCAGAAGATGAACAATCAGAAGACGCTGCAAACGTATGCTTTATGGCATCCGATCAGGTACCCACTGAACCTGTAGTTGATACTTATGATGACTTCACCTTTGAGCAATTAGGAGATGCCTTCAGTGACCTGATAACTGATTACAGAAAACTGCGTAGCAAGTATCAGACCTCTAAGAAGGTACTCAAAGAGTACAAAGGTAAAATAGGTAGACTTACCGACCTACTAGCTGAGGTTAGAAATAATGTTAGTGAGTCTGGTGAGCTTTCTTCAACAAAGCTCTTATTACACGAGACTACCAAGTCATCTGAAGAGAAAGACAAAATTATTGGCCAACTCAAAGAAGAACTTTCTATAGAGAAGAAAAGTCTTCGATGTGCACAAATCAGAATGGAAATACTCACTTCTGATTATAGTAAGTTGTATGACACTTCCAAAAGATTGGAAATTAGGTTAGGAAAACAGCCTGAGCCTGCTGCTTCCTTCCCTAACACGTGTCACTTACCGAAAAATCAGAACATTTCTAAGCCAAACACTGTCAGACCTAACCCTATCAAACCTTTACCCCAAAAGGTTAAGCCCAAACAGGATTATAGGCATGCTTTCTTCTATACTAGAAAACCTAAACCTACCAATCATGCACACCACTCAGCTTTCAATACTCGACATGCACAATGTCATTATTGTGGCCTCATTGGTCATATTTCATCTGCATGTAGAATGAGAAAGCTTGTTGATTTAAACATTTATGCATGGATACCAAAAGCTAACAATTCAGGACCCTACAAGAAATGGGTACCAAAAGTTTTATCTGCAAACTATTTTGTAGGTGGAACACCTTTCACATGCTAGAAGCAAATGGATCCTCGACAACGGTTGTTCACGGCATATGACCGGTGACGCTACATTATTTGCAACACTGTCGAAGAAAAAGAAGGAAGGCTATGTTTCCTTCGGTAATAACTTGAAAGGGTATATTATTGGTATCGGTGATGTTGGTAAGTCTCCCTATCCTGTTATTAAAGATGTCTGTCTGGTTACCGAGTTGAAACATAATCTACTCAGCGTAAGTCATTTGGCTGATCATGGTTATGGCATCAACTTTGGCAAAGACAAATGTACTATAGTTGATAGCTCAACTGGTAGTACTATCTTTGAAGGTATCAGGGAAGACAACATATATGTTTTCTATTTGTTAGAAGAAACTAACATTTCAGGTAGATTCTTAATGGCTAAAAGTGATGAGAGTCATCTGTGGCATATGAGACTCGGTCATGCAAATATGGACACAATATCAAGATTATCCACAAAGAAGCTAGTACGCGGTTTACCGGACATTACATTCAAGAAGGATTCGGTATGCAGCCAATGTAAAAAGAACAAAGCTACCAGATCCACATTCAAGTCAGTAAACGCAGTATGTACTACTAGACCTCTACAATTGCTTCATATGGACTTATTTGGTCCTAGCAGAATTGCTAGCCTCGGAGGTAAACTTTACACTTTTGTAATTGTAGATGATTTCTCTAGATACACGTGGGTATACTTCTTGACACGCAAGAATGATGCATTATCCGAATTTATCGCCTTTTACAAGAAAGTTCAGAATGAAAAAGGTTACATGATCACTCGTATAAGAAGCGATCATGGTGGCAAATTCGAGAATGCTGATTTTGAGCAATTTTGTGACACACACGATTTTGTACACGAGTTCTCCTGCCCTAGGACTCCACAACAAAATGGAGTTATAGAACGTAAGAACAGAACTATAACCGAAATGGCTAGAGTAATGTTAAACCAGTTTAGTCTACCCAAATATTTCTGGGCTGAAGCTGTCAATACAGCTTGCTTTGTTCTCAATAGAGTTCTAATTCGACCCAAATCGAAGAAGACTCCATTTGAGTTATGGTTTGATAGAATTCCATCTGTTTCATATTTTAGAATATTTGGTTGTAAATGTTTAATTCTTAATACAAAAGACAATTTGGGAAAGTTTGACGAAAAGGCCGATGAAGGTATATTTTTAGGTTATGCGGCCAAGAGCAAAGGATACAGAGTCTTCAACAAACGAACCATGATCATCGAAGAGTCAATCAACGTCACTTTTGATAAACTAAATCAGATGACGATCGATGACAATGACGAAGATCCAACTGTACCAAGCTCAACAACAGCTAATTCTCAACCAAGCTCGACACTAGCTGATCCTCCTAGAGAAGATCCAGGAACCAGCTACCTTCAGAGTCTGCCGAAAAGATTAAAATTTATAGCTGATCATCTAAAGGATTTGGTAATTTGTGACATTACCAAAGGAGTAAGTACTCGTACATCCAGTAGAGATATTGTTTCTAGTGTTGCATTTATTTCACAGCTAGAATCCAAATCCATTGATGAAGCATGTAGTGATAGTTTTTGGATAGATGCTATGCAAGAGGAATTAAACCAATTTGAACGGAATCAAGTTTGGGAACTTGTTCCCAAGCCTATTGATCGTCCGGTCATTGGCACCCGTTGGGTATTCCGAAATAAACTAAATGAGGATGGTTTAGTGACTCGTAATAAGGCTCGACTCGTAGCTTAAGGATACAATCAAGAAGAAGGTATCGACTACGATGAGACTAATGCCCCAGTTGCGAGATTAGAATCCATTCGCATGTTATGTGCATTTGCATGTTTTTATGATTTCAAACTATTTCAAATGGATGTCAAGAGTGCTTTTTTAAATGGTTTTATAAAAGAAGAAATTTTTGTAGCACAACCTCCAGGTTTCACGGATTTCAAAAACCCTGATCATGTTTTCAAGTTGAAGAAAGCTTTATACGGTTTGAAACAAGTCCCTCGTGCTTGGTATGATCGTCTAAGCTCTTTTCTACTTGACAATGGCTTTTCAAAAGGCAAGGTTGACACTACACTGTTTATTAAGTCTTTTAATGGCAAACTTCTTTTAATTCAAATCTATGTTGATGATATCTTATTTGGATCTACTGATGAATCTCTGTGTCAAGAATTTTCTAAGTATATGCAGAATGAGTTTGAGATGAGCATGATGGGAGAGCTGAAATTCTTTCTCGGATTGCAAATCAAACAAACTAACAATGGGACATTCATAAATCAAGCCAAGTACACAAAAGACTTGCTAAAGAAGTTTGATCTGGACAATGTCAAACCTATTGGCACTCCAATGGCAACTTCAACAAAGCTTGATTCAGATGAACAAGGCAAGCCAGTCGACACACGTAAGTATCGAGGTATGATTGGTAGTTTACTTTATTTAACTGCTAGTCGTCCAGATATAATGTTTAGTGTTTGCCTGTGTGTACGTTTTCAAGCTAACCCAAAGGAATCGCATCTGTCCGCAGTTAAGCGTATCTTTCGATACCTTAAGGGCACTTCTTCTGTTGGCTTGTGGTATCCCAAAACTAAGTCCTTTGACCTTATTGGTTATTCGGATGTAGATTTTGCTGGATGCAAAGTTGATAGAAAAAGTACCAGTGGCACATGTCATTTCTTAAGCAAGGCTTTAGTCTCATGGTTTAGTAAAAAGCAAAATTCTGTAGCCCTATCAACAACAGAGGCTGAGTACATCACCGCAGGACGTTGTTGTGCTCAGATTTTGTGGATAAAACAAACCTTGGAAGACTATGATTTATTTTACACACATATTTCCATTTTTTGTGATAACACGAGCACTATTAATTTGACTAAGAATCCAGTATGTCACTCTCGTACTAAACATATCGAGATTCGACATCATTTTCTTAGAGATCATCATCAAAATGGAGATATAGACCTTGTATACATAGATACTGAAAATCAACTAGCTGACATCTTCACTAAACCTCTAGCGGAAGATCGTTTCAATTATTTACGTCGAGAATTAGGAATTTTGGACGTCAATAATATTAATTAATTTTGTTTTATGATTATATATCATTACGCAAAAATTGTGTTAGAGATAAGCCAATAAAGAGTCTGTCTGTCACCACAACTACGGTTGAAGCGAAACGGTACTTAAGAGTTCCCCGGTGAACCTCTGCCAGCTGGGACAGTACTCCTACAACTAATCTGAAATAGTCACTGTGTAACGACATTTAATCTATAAAATAATATTAATTATGTTAATTGAAGTTGAAATGACTAATCTTTGAATTAAATTTTTGAAATAAGTCGATGATGATGAGGAGATGTGACTATATGATTTTGAGTGATATTTTATTGTATACTTGGAAATGCTCCGACATTCCAAGTTATTATCAGTACTTTTTGATTATTATTAGCACTTTCTAGTTTGCTTCAGTACTCTGTTATTTTCATGGACATAATTATGCGTAGTTTATGGCATTCCAGTTTATTTTTAGCACTATGTTTCAGTTTCAGTTTCTGATAGCACTATCTCTTATATTGCTTCTTTCATTAAAACTGCCTGTGAAATAACTTGCCTATGATACTATGCTTTTCTGTTCTGCGACAATACATGCCTATGATATTTCTCTTTTATTTCTGTCTTATTTCTTTTATGTATTTTCTCACTATTTGTTACTTATGCATTGATTGCGGGGGAGCCTTCTCTTTTGTAATTATTTTGCTAAGTGACAAAGGGAAAGAAAAATTAAAGATCTAACATTTTTTTGAGATAATACAAAATATGAACAATTCTACTTTTTTGATATTTTGAACAAGCTTAATGTTATATCATTCATAGTTTGTCAATTATCAAAATATGGGAGATTGTTGGCCCATTGGTCATATGGTCAACCTGATTTTAATAATTGATCAAACTCTGTCTTGATATACGAAGCTAGTCGGGACATCTCGGACTCTTAGACATGATCAAGAATGGCTATCCACTGAATTCAAGACCGAAGATCTGTTTGCCTACTCGAGTCTGTAATTTCTTATACAATGTATTTTTTATTTTATTTGAGTCTAGGAATATATTGTGCACCGAGTCGTACTGGCAAATAGGCTACCCTTAAATGAGTTCAAAATGTTTTTAAAATGTCCTCTCAAAAAGGTTTACAAAAAGGTTTTTAAAAAGGTTTTCAAAAATCACCAAAAAGCTTTTTAAAAAACCCTAACTAAACCCTGACAGAACTCGGGCCGAGTTCGGCCAGAGTTCGGTTGGTGACCGTTGTGATTTTGAATCCTTGTTACTTGGTCCTCCTGCAGTTGTGGATTTGACCGAGATTTGCTCATAGAGTTCTGCCCGAATTCTGCCCGAATTCTGTCAGAAGTCTGTCTTAGGAATTCCTATAAATAGAGAAGGATTTCGATCATTTCAACTCACTCATTCACTTTCAATCTTCTCTCTATCTAAAACATTCAGTCTTCCAAAGAGTTTTCTTGAGCTTTAAATTTCAGATTCCAAGCCAATTACAATCCTCTAGTCGATTTGCCAGTGCGGTACGGTCTAGAAGTTTCTGAGAGATTGTAATCAGAAGGCTTGATTGAAGAATACCTTTTCACATTTGAAGTTGGACGAGTTCTTCGTATCAAAGCTCGCGTTGTAGAAGTTGCAAGGACTTCGTAAGAAAACTTGCGATTTTTCCAATAGTGGATTCAACTGGTAGCAAGAGTTCTACCGACTGGATTAGTCCTCAACAGAGGAAAACCAGTATACATCGCTGTCTTTGCGTTTGCTCTGTTAACTCTGTCTTTACTTTATTTTAGTTGTGATTAATATTCTGTGATTGTGCTGCTAACATTTTTAATTAGCATTATTCCGCTGCCAACTCTATTCACCCCCTAGAGTATTACGCTTTACTATTTCGTTCGTACATTTCCATGGTTCCTTTCATGTAGATCGATGTCACTTCCCGTTCCCGGAATACGTATTCTAAATATATGTACTGCTGGAATATATTTATTTAATATTTATTATGTATTGTTCTGTATTTAAATCCCTTTAATTTTATGTTAATTAATTTCCTACAATTTTATTTCTGCATTTTACTTTCTGCTTTTATACTCTGCTCTAGCTTTGTTTTGGGTTCGGCTTGGATTGGTTTAATTATGTTGGTTAAACATGAACCCAACTCCCCACCTACACCACTTCTTCATTTAAAAGCCTCATCCCCTTTCTCTCTCTTTATTATTTTTTCTCATTACTCTTCTTCTTCCTCATAACTCCTCCACCAACCTAAGTGGGCTAGACAAGTGCCAACTTGCTTCTTGATGGATTTCTATTTTTGTTGTTCCATTGTGTTCCTCTCAAGATTCTTAGATACTTTAGTACTTAGCCTTTTTTATTCCTATGGCTCATTTCATGTAGATCTAAGTTTAATATATTTTTGGAATTTTTAGGTTTTGATCTAGTAACTTTGTTATTTTTTAAGTTTTTATGGTTCCATGTGGTAGGAAATTTGATTCTACCCAATTTTGACTATTGGAAGTCCTGATTTTGACTTATTTTGAGTGATTTATGGTCTTTTGGTTCATGGGTTTTTATGGCCATTAGAGGCTGATTGGAGAAGATGAGCAGTACATGCTGTCATGGCGCATGCTGTTTGCTGGCAAAAAGCTGTTGCCATGCTGTTTGCTGGCGCATGCTGTTTGCTAGCGCATGCTGTCCTGGTGCATGCTGTTTTCCGTGGTGCATGCCGTTTGCTGGCAAAACACTGTTGCCATGCTGTTTGCTGTTGCATGCTGTTTTCTGGCGCATGCTGTTTGCTAGCAAAACACTGTTGCCATGTTGTTTGCTGGCACATACTATTTTCTAGCGCATGCTGTTTCTGGCGCATACTATTTCTGGCGCATGCTGTTTCCTGGCACATATTGTTTCTGGCGCATGTTGTTTCTGGCGCGTGCTGTTTCTAGCGCATGCTGTTTTTGGCACATGCTGTTTCCTGGCGTATGCTGTTTCTGGCACATGCTGTTTTTGGCACATGCTGTTTTTTGGCACATGCTGTTTCTTGGCACATACTGTTTTCTGGCGCATGCTGTTTCTGGCATATGCTGTTTTCAGTGGCCGCATGACACTTCCTGGACGCATAAGATCCTGACCACATATGCATTCTCAGCCGCATAAACTTCTATAATTTTTCGGTCGCATGAACTCTAGTCCATGATGCCTTTTGACTGATTCTTGTCCCGAATTAACAATGATTGATATTGATTATGACCTTGACTAATAATTGATCATGCGTTCCTAGTTGGAACTGAGAGACTGGCTAGTCGTCTTATTGAATTGAATGAATGAGACACGTTCATATTAATTATGAACTATTGTAATCGATTGGCCGATCCCGAATATTGGCATACAGGCATATGCAAGCTTCAATTTATTTATTTATTTTTCAACAAAAGCAGCATGTGTACTTTATGGTCAAGGCATGATTATTCCGTGGCTAGTTTTGATTGTTGCATTACGCTATGTAAGACCTACAACCTAACCGCACGGGTATCGTTGTAGAGATATGCATATCGTACCCCGTACGAAAGTACTCATTCTGAATGACCATGATCCACGGCACGGGATTTCACTCAACATAGAGGCTATTAAGTTAAATAAAATGATGATTGCATGGAGAGAATGGATTCCCGAGTTCTTACATTGCAGCCCTCTTTGGGACTATTAAGTGCCCGACAGGCCGGCTGGTTCCCACAGATACTGCAAATCTGCCACACGAGCAGGAAGTGGTATGTGCTTATATTATTTATTGTATATTGTATATTAATGACGAGCATCCCACTGGGACTCGTCTAAATACATGATTGGCGCAATTGATTGATTGGGTAAACTAGCCTTGTTTGCACATAGTAAGAACTGAGGAATCCTCTATTGCATAAATCCAGGATAACTTGGAACCCACAATAGCAAGCCGTAGTAGTTACATGGCCGTTTAAATTGATTTGGTTGTGTACTGTACCTACTCTGTCGACTAACTGAGATGATCAGAGTGTCGAGACATCACGGGCCAACTTCTGTCCTTGTTTGGTTGGGAGGTTGGTTCGAAGTGTCGTAACGTTATGTGAATCCCAGTAGCAAGCAGAGATCTATTATTATATTCCCTTAGTTACTGGTTTTAATTTCTCATATCGTGCTTCCTTGCGGTACTTGCTATTAGAGGTCTAACCTCTCTGGTTTTGCATGGCCAGATCTAGAGCCGGTTCCCGAGGACTCAACTTACTTCCACCTCCAAGATGGTCAATACTAGAGGAATGATCGCAGGAGGACTCGAGTGGGTTCCTTACTTCCTCGCTTGTTTTGTTACTTACTTTATATTTTGCCATTTGGCACCGACATGTTAGTCGGATCGTCTTGTACTTACTTTTACATAATTGTAACTAAGTCAGGCTGCAGCTGATAAACAATTGTGTATACCTTGCTTCGTCATCTGGCTATGTTTTGTAAAGCCAGATATCAAGAACATTTTGACTGAGCGTTTGGGACGCCTTACTGCTTTATCTTACATGTTCTCTATTTCTGTTTCGTGTTTGAATGATTGAGACAATAGATGTGAAGTGACCATAGTGAGACTTTCATGTAGTATGCACCCCCCTCGTCTTTTAGACAACATTGATCGTATTATACGGTATTCATCTACCCGTAATACGTAGCTGGCTGAGTCATTCCACCGCTCTCCAGTATTCTGGTTCTGGGGCGTGACAAGGTTTTAGTGGTGGCCCATGCAGGTCTGATTTTAGACTTGTGGTGTGTTTTAATTTATAGGATGTCTCAATCACACATGTTCTCCCTTGATCTCATGATTCGTTACTCTCGACTCTAGCTTGACATTCCGGTATGCTTTGACTTTATTGATATTTCCTGTCCGATCGTTTGATTGTTTTTTTGTCCCTTTTCTTAGGGGCACATCGTCCGCATCTGCCAGGACTGGACAACAGCAACAAGGGCAACATGGACAACCTGACCATATTGATCTGCAACAAGGGCCGGTACTAACTCAAGAGACTATCCAAGAAGAAGTAATAGTGGAAGCAGCAGCTGGATCGCAGTATCCAGAGGTTCCACCACCGCCAACAGTTCCACCTACCTCCGTAGAAATGGACACACCGGCCCTTCTGGAGATCATGAGAGGGATGATGGCTACTCAGCAACACCAGATGTTAGCCCAGCAGCGCATGCACACTCAGTTACAAGAGCAGAACGTACTACTCAACCAAGGGTTGCAGACGGCATTGGAAAGAGGAACAAGGACAGATTAAGGAGCATCAGCCAGGTTTTGTAAGTTCAACCCCCGTCGTTTCGAGGGCACGAAGGATGCCATCTCAGCAGATGCATGGCTTAAGGATATTGAGGCTATTTTGACAGCAGCTAAGGTGCCGGCAGAAGAACGTGTGGATCAAGTGAAGTTATTACTTCAGGATCTCGCACGTGATTGGTGGGAATCAGAGGAAGTGGGCATCAGACGTCCTGTTGCTTGGGACGATTTTACAGCAAGATTCAAGACGAAGTACTATGGAGTTGTGGCACAGTTTGAGCTACAAAAGAAGTTTATCAACCTCAAGCAGGCCGACAAGACGGTAGATGCTTATGCAGCGGAGTTCTGTAGATTGAGTAGGTTCGCCCCGGAGATGGTAGCAACAGAGAGCCAGAGGGCTATGATGTTCCAGCAAGGATTTCATCTTAAGCTCTTGCAATTGATAGAGGGGCATAATTATCAGACTTTCGATGAGGTATTGACGACAACCCGAAGGCATGAGATCACCATTCAGAGGATCATGGCAAGGACTGGAGGTCAGAAAAGATCCCACAGTCAGATTGAAGGAGGAGGGGGAGTAGCTCCCCGAACAACAACACCATCCCTTGGCATTCGCATCCACGATGTTGCAATACGAGGGCCAGCACCACCACCAAGGCAGCAGCAACAACAACAGAGGAGGAACCAGCAACCCCCAGTGGGCTGTACTTATTGTGGGAAGGTAGGACACACTAGAGATGTGTGTCGGACATTGAACGGACAGTATTTGATATGTAGAAATCCAGATCATCAGGTTACCACCTGTCCCATAAATTCGAGGTCAAGAGGACCAGTGCAAAATTTCCTGCTCTGCCAGCACCAGGGACAGGCCAGTATCGAGGACCAGCAGTGGCAGTGAGACCGTTGGCACAGTGCCCGTTCATGATGCAGGCTCAGATGTTTCGACAGCAGGGACCGCCGATACAGCAACACCAGCATAGACCACCCCAGCATCATCAATGAAGGGGCCAGCAGCAGCACCAGGCTAGGCTGCAACATAGGAACCAACAAGGAGGTCGAAGGCAGGCATTCACTCTGTCCTTGGAGGAGGCATTAGCATCGGAAGATGTTGTGGCAGGTAACATTCTCGTCGCCTCATATCCCGCAGTAGCATTGTTTGATTCGGGAGCATCGTACTCATTGATATCTGCACAATTTGTAACACAGCTAGGAATAGAATTCGAGGCATTGCCAGGAAGGTTAAATATACTCACTGGTAATGGGCTCGTAGGAGTTAATAGAGTTATTCTAGCATGTAGCGTTGTAGTTTGTGGGCATTCCTTACCCGCCCGATTGATAGAATTTTCTGTTAGAAATTTCGACATTATCTTAGGCATGGACTGGCTGAAAGACAATCATGCGACAATAGATTGTCATAGAAGGAGTGTATCTTTTGATATTCCAGGCATCAAGAGATTCACCTTAGTCAGATCAGAGGCAACTCGACAAGAGCAGGGAGTAGTAACGGCAATGGAAGAAGTTCAAGTTCCGAAGGTAGTTGAAGAGTTTCTGGACGTATTTCCCGAAGAACTTCCAGGTCTACTACTGGTTAGGGATATTGAGTTCAGCATAGAATTGGTACCTAGAACTAAATCGATATCAGATCGTGTTTACAGAATGGCCGATTCAGAACAGCTAAGGTATATCAGCACATAGAGGAACTGAAGGCAAAGAAGTTCATCCAAGCTAGCATATCACCATGGGCAGCACCAGTGGTACTTGTGGGGAAGAAGGATGGGTCATCCAGATTGTGCATGACTACAGGAAGCTTAACGTGGCAACAGTAAAGAACAAGTACCCACTATCCAGGATCGACAACTTGTTTGATCAGTTGAGCAGAGCTAGAGTTTTTTCCAAGATAGATCTTCGTTCAGGGTATCATCAAGTGAGGGTTCGAAAGGAGGATATTCCCAAGACAACATTCAGGTCGAAGTATGGGCATTATGAATTCTTGGTAATGCCGTTTGGTTTGACCAATGCTCTAGCAATATTTATGGATTTGATGAATCGCATCTTTATGTCGTACTTAGATCAATTTGTCGTTGTGTTTCTTGACGACATTCTCGTATACTCTGCTAGTGAAGAGGAGCATGAGGACCACCTCAGAAAAGTGTTATAGGTTCTGAGAGAGAACCACTTGTATGCCAAGCTCAGCAAGTGTGAGTTTTGGTCGGGCCATATTTTATTTTTGGGGCACATCGTATCAGGAGCTGGAGTAGCAGTGGATCCCAAGAAGGTAAAAGCAGTAGAGAGTTGGCCAGTACCCAAGACCATAGCAGATGTACGGAGTTTCTTGGGATTGGCAGGATATTACAGGAGATTCGTAGCAGACTTTGCAAGACTTTCAGCACCCATGACCCGCTTGACACGGAAGGATGTACCATTCGTCTGGTCGACAGAATGCCAGGCATCATTTGAGAATCTGAAGCAGAAGTTGATATCAGCGCCTATTCTTATATTGACAGTTGAACCCGAAGGTTTTACTGTATATTGTGATGCGTCAGGTAAAGGACTTGGATGTGTCCTCATACAACATAGATAGGTGATAGCATATGCATCTAGGCAACTTCGAGACCATAAGAAGAATTACCCATCTCATGACTTAGAGTTGGCAGCAGTAGTGTTTGCTTTGAAGCTATGGAGGCATTACTTATATGGTGATCGAGTGGACATATACACAGACCATAAAAGTCTGAAGTACATCTTTACTCAGAAGGAGCTGAACATGAGGCAGAGAAGATGGTTGGAGTTGATCAAGGATTACGACGTAGAGCTTCAGTATCATCCAGGCAAGGCTAATGTAGTAGCAGACGCTCTTAGCAGGAGAGGCGGTACATTTATGTTGACAACACAGAGGCATATCTTAGAAGACCTTCAGGAGATGGGCATCGAAGTTATACTTCCTAGTGATGTAGGAGTTCTAACAAGTCTACAAGTTCAATCCGACTTAGTAGACAGGATCAAGGCAGCTCAGGCACAGGACCCAAGGATTCAGAAGCTTAGGACAGAATGTGAGTCAGGACTCAGTAAGGATATGAGAATTCATGAAGATGGTACACTTAGGTTTGGGTCACGTCTATGTGTTCCTAGTGGAGATATCAAACAGGAGGTTATGACAGAAGCTCACAGCTCCCAGTATTTTGTACACCCTGGAGGGACCAAGATGTACCAAGATATCAAGCAGCGCTTCTGGTGGAACGGGATAAAGAGAGAGACAGCTAGATTCATTTCCCGTTGCTTGGTATGTCATCAAGTGAAGGCAGAACAGCAGAGGCCAGCTGGGTTATTGCAACCGCTTCCTATCCCGAAATGGAAATGGGAGCACATTACCATGGACTTTGTGATCGGTTTACCAAGATCACCAAGTGGTAAAGATGCTATTTGGGTGATAGTGGACCGGCTTACAAAGGTAGCATACTTTCTTTCTTTTGGAGTAGGGCAATCTACAAAAAAGTTGGCAGAGTTGTATATGCAACAGATAGTCAGGCAGCATGGAGTCCCTATCAGTATTATGTCAGACAGAGATACCCATTTCACATCACGTTTCTGGAAGAGCTTACATCATAGTCTGGGTACCAAGTTAAGATTTGGCACGGCTTACTATCCACAGACGGACGGACAATCAGAAAGGACAATTTAGACCTTAGAAGATATGTTGCGAGCTTGCACCCTAGATTTTGGAGGATCTTGGGAGAGCCACATGCACTTAGTCGAGTTTTTATATAACAACAGTTATCAAGCCAGTATCCAGATGGCGCCATTCGAAGCCTTATATGGTAAGAAGTGTAGTTCGCCACTAGCATGGGATGATATCGGAGAGAGGAAGATATTAGGCCCGGAAATGATTGTCCAGACAGTTGAAGTGGTCAAAGGAATTAGAGAGAGACTTCGAGTGGCGCAAGATCGGCATCATCATTGGGCAGACCAGCATCGTAGGCCGCTAGAGTTTTCTGTTGGGGATCACGTATTCTTGCGGATCTCACCTACCTGTGGGGTCATTAGATTTGGCGTTCGTGGGAAGTTGAGTCCACGGTACGTGGGCCCATTTATTATCCTTGATCGGATAAGCGATGTTGCTTATCGTTTATCCCCTCCACCATCTTTACGAGAGGTGCATGATGTGTTCCATGTATCTCAGTTATGTAGGTATGTATCGGACCCAAGCCATATCCTTGATCATTCTGAGCTGGTTGTTGGTACCAACCTGTCTTACGAGGAATAGCCTGTGTCTATTTTGGACCGAAGAGAGAAGATACTCAAGAACCGAACAATTAGCCTTGTCCGGGTTGCTTGGGGTCATCACTCTTTAGGGGAGTCAACGTGGGAACCTGAGGATGATATCCGATCACGGTATCCGCACCTGTTTAACTCACAAGGTATATCTCTTTCTGTATACCTTGATTGTCTTAACTCCTCATGCTTGTCACCTTATGAGTCGAATTACTTGGTGTCGTCGATAGTTAAACATAGATATGTTACTTGCTATTGGCATTGTAGAATGATTGCTTACTCAATTGCTTATACTTAGATTAGTTTAGCTCCGATGTTTCTATCATGCTCGGATTTGAAATTCTGAGGACGAAATTTTTTTAAGAAGGGTAGAGATGTCACTTCCCGTTCCCGGAATACGTATTCTAAATACATGTACTGCTGGAATGTATTTATTTAATATTTATCATGTATTATTCTGTATTTAAATCCCTTTAATTTCATGTTAATTAATTTCCTGCAATTTTATTTTTGTATTTTACTTTCTGCTTTTATACTCTGCTCTAGCTTTGTTTTGGGTTCGGCTTGGATTGGTTTAATTATGTTGGTTAAACATGAACCCAACTCCCCACCTACCACCACTCCTTCATTTAAAAGCCTCATCCCCTTTCTCTCTTTTCATTATTTCTTCTCATTACTCTTCTTCTTCCTCATAACTCCCCCACCAACCTAAGAGGGCTAGGCAAGTGCCAACTTTCTTCTTGATGGATTTCCATTTTTGTTGTTCCATTGTGTTCCTCTCAAGATTCTTAGATACTTTAGTACTTAGCATTTTCGATTCCTATGGCTCATTTCATGTAGATCTAAGTTTAATACATTTTCGGAATTTTTAGGTTTTGATCTAGTAACTTTGTTATTTTTTAAGTTTTGATGGTTCCATGTTGTAGGAAATTTGATTCTACCCAATTTTGACTATTGGAAGTCCTGATTTCGACTTATTTTGAGTAATTTATGGTCTTTTTGGTTCATGGGTTTTCATGGCCATTAGAGGCTGATTGGAGAAGATGAGCAGTACATGCTGTCCTGGCATATGCTGTTTGCTGGCAAAAAGCTGTTGCCATGCTATTTGCTGGCGTATGCTGTTTGCTGGCGTATGCTGTCCTGGCGCATGCTGTTTTCCGTGACGTATGTTGTTTGCTGGCAAAACACTGTTGCCATGCTGTTTGCTGGCGCATGCTATTTTCTGGCGCATGCTGTTATGGCGCATGCTGTTTGCTGGCAAAATGCTGTTGCCATGCTGTTTGTTGGCGCATGCTATTTTCTGGCGCATGCTGTTTCTGGCGCTTGCTGTTTCTGGCGCATGTTGTTTCCTGGCACATGCTGTTTCTGGCGCATGCTGTTTCTGGCGTATGCTATTTTTGGCACATGCTATTTTCTGGCGCATGCTGTTTCTAGCGCATGCTGTTTTTGGCACATATTGTTTCCTGGCACATGCTATTTCTTGGCGCATGCTGTTTTCTGGCGCATGCTGTTTCTGGCACATGCTATTTTTAGTGGCCGCATGACACTTCCTGGACGCATAAGATCCTGACAACATATGTATTCTCAGCCGCATGAACTTCTATAATTTCCCGGCCGCATGAACTCTAGCCCATGATGCCTTTTGACTGATTCTTGTCCCGAATTAACAATGATTGATATTGATTATGACCTTGACTAATAATTGATCATGCGTTCCTAGTTGGAACTGAGAGACTGGCTAGTCATCTTATTGAATTGAATGAATGAGACACGTTCATATTAATTATGAACTATCGTAATCGATTGGCCGATCCCGAATATTGGCATACAGGCATATGCAGGCTTCAATTTATTTATTTATTTTTCTACAAAAGCAGCATGTGTACTTTATGGTCAAGGCATGATTATTCCGTGGCTAGTTTTGATTGTTACATTACGCTATGTAAGACCTACAACCTAACCGCACGGGTATCGTTGTAGAGATATGCATATCGTACCCCGTACGAAAGTACTTATTCTGAATGACCATGATCCACGGCATGGGATTTCACTCAACATAGAGGCTATTAAGTTAAATAAAATAATGATTGCATAGAGAGAATGGATTTCCGAGTTCTTACATGGCAGCCCTCTTTGGGACTATTAAGTGCCCGACAGGCCGGCTGGTTCCCACAGATACTGCAAATCTGCCACACGGGCAGGAAGTGGTATCTGCTTATATTATTTATTGTACATTGTATATTAACGACGAGCGTCTCGCTGGGCTCGTCTAAATATATGATTGGCACAATTGATTGATTGGGTAAACTAGCCTTGTTTGTACATAGTAAGAACTGAGGAATCCTCTATTGCATAAATCTAGGATAACTTGGAACCCACAATAGCAAGCCGTAGTAGTTGCATGGCCGTTTAAATTGATTTGGTTGTTTACTGTACCTACTCTGTCGACTAACTGAGATGATCAGAGTGTCGAGACATGACGGGCCAACTTCTGTCCTTGTTTGGTTGGGAGGTTGGTTCGAAGTGTCGTGACGTTATATGAATCCCAGTAGTAAGCAGAGATCTATTATTATATTCCCTTAGTTACTGGTTTTAATTTCTCATATCGTACTTCCTTGCGGTACTTGCTATTAGAGGTCTAACCTCTCTGGTTTTGTATGGCCAGATCTAGAGCCGGTTCCCGAGGACTCAACTTACTTCCACCTCCAAGATGGTCAATACTAGAGGAATGATCGTAGGAGGACTCGAGTGGGTTCCTTACTTCTCCGCTCATTTTGTTACTTACTTTATATTTTGCCGTTTGGCACCGACATGTTAGTCGGATCGTCTTGTACTTACTTTTACATAATTGTAACTAAGTCAGGCTGCAGCTGATAAACAATTGTGTATACCTTGCTTCGTCATCTGGCTATGTTTTGTAAAGCCAGATATCAAGAAAATTTTGAGTGAGCGTTTGGGACGCCTTACTGCTTTATCTTACATTTTCTCTATTTCTGTTTCGTGTTTGAATGATTGAGACAATAGATGTGAAGTGACCATAGTGAGACTTTCATGTAGTATGCACCCCCCTCGTCTTTTAGACAATATTGATCGTATTATACGGTATTCATCTACCTGTAATACGTAGCTGGCCGAGTCATTCCCCCGCTCTCCAGTATTCTAGTTCTGGGGTGTGACAATCTAAGTTGGTTACATTTTCGAATTTTTCGGTTTTGATCTACCAAACTGGCTTGTTTTCGAAAACTAAGAGTTCTATGTAGAAGGCATTTTGATGTTACGTAAGTTTGATTTTGGAATGGTTGGATTTCATCGAGTCTTGATCGAGATGGGTCCTTCTTGAGCTATTGAGCTTTTACGCCTGCTTGTCTTGGCCTTGGGGAGAAGATGAAGGTTTAGACACACGTTCTTACGTGCAAGCGTAGTTTTTAGTTTTACGCCCACGTTTAACGTGCCAGCGTAGCATTTCCACCTTTGAGCACACGTTTTAACGTGCTGGCGTAGTGTTTCCCCATTTTTACGCACACGTCTTAAACGTGCCAGCGTAGTGTCCCCTTTACGCACACGCATTACGTGCCAGCGTAATCCTTTATATGCCGAGTTCACTTGAACTCTACGCGGGAGGGGCGGGGGCACTCTCGCTCGCGTAGAGTCGTGCTCGCGTAGACTCTCCCTCGCTCGCGTAGAGCCTTGCATGCGTAGAGTTTTACTTGGGTGCTCGTGTGCGTAAAGTTCGCTTGCGTAGGGTGCTTGCTATGCGTAGAGCCTTGCCCGCGTAGAGTTTTCTCTCGCGTAGGGCTCTCGCTCGCGTAGAAGCGGTCTTTCCTTAATCTTGCTCACACATAACCTTGCTCGCGTAGAGCTATCTAACTCCGTGTCTTGCTCGCGTAAAGCCATTTTTACGCTCAGGGCCTTATAGCCTAGCGTAGTGTCATTCGCGTAGAGGCTTGAGCCCTATGCGCACCAGTTTATTTTATTGTTCTTACACCTCTTATCACGGACTTGATAACTTGAATTGATTGACATGACTGGACTGATAATTGTACATGGCATGGTATAACAAGTAAATTGACATGACATGACAAGACATGACAAGCAAGCCTGATGGGAACTATTGAATGCTGTTGCGACGGCTAGCATGACATGACAAGAATGAATGGTATGGACACCGTGGACGATTGTGTTTGTACAAATGAACCAATACTATTTCGCATTATGTCTAGGACAGGGACCTCCGAGTACCACGGTCAGGGGTACCTACTAAAATTGACTATGGCTAATAACTAGAATAATCCAGTAGTCATAAAGAGATTTTCCAGCTACAGGCAATCCCGTTATCTGGCGCACAAGTGGACTTGTAGCATGTCGACGAGTAGGGCACATTTCCAGTACACTGTCAGGTGCTGCACCCTTCATGAACGGATATTCGATCTGGATAACCTGGATGGTCTGCAGGGCTTGTGGATGTTGGAATATCTATGGCATCTTGCTAGTAACTAGGCCTGTGATAACCCTAGTTAGTTAAAGTATCAAGCCGTACTCATTGCTTGGCCACGATTGATTGGATGGAGTCTAACTCAGTCTAGTCTTGTACTAATCCTGTACAAGAGTGTAACATGACCTGATTGTTTATGCCTTATTTTATCGATAAATGATGGAAAACCAAGTTCCGTTCAGATGAAGGGTTACAACCCCGATCTTTGTTTGGTTTAAGGGTTGTAACCTGGCTATCTGAATAGTCCTATGGTTATCGCATCGTATATCCTCATGATTTTTCCATATCGCCAGTTTTAATATGCTATTATATTTTATGCTAATTGCTGGTTTTAGTTCTTAAGTGAAGCCTCATTTATGGCACTTGCTCTTTCTGGGATCTAACCCAGCTGGTTTTGTATGGCCAGATACCGGAGTAGCTCCAGAGGATCTCTCTACCTTCCAGCCAAATGGTGACCACCAGGCGTAACCAAGGTAACGAGTGGGTTTTATTTTGCTCTCCCACTCTATTGTAAAAAAATTCTTTTGAGGCATTTAACCGGCGAGCACGTGTTAGCCCGTACTGCGCTTTACTTACTGTCTGCCTACGGGCTGTAACATGATTGACGAATCCTAGGGTTGATCATGTATGACTAAAACTCTTACTAGTCTTCACATTTTGTACGACTAGCTTCATGATCATCCAAATATGTAATGTATGGGACGTCTTACTATTGTATATTTGATGCTCTAACATCTTGTAACTGCTACTACTTGCTCGAGATTGAAGACAATAGGCTTGTTCATGACCATAAGAGATTGATGGCTTGTAGTTAAACCCTCATGTATCTAGACAGCCGTGAAGGTATAGCGAGGTGGGTTGAACTTCAATATACGTAGCTAGCTATATCCGCCCCCGCTCTCCAGTATTCTGGTTCTGGGGCGTTACAGTTTGGCTCAGAAACTTTCTGTTGGACTTGGATGTGGTACCTAGTTTGCCTAAGTCTATTACACTTTATTGTGATAATAGTGGTGTAGTTGCAAACTCGAAGGAACCACGAGCCCATAAGACAGGTAAACATATTGAGCGCAAGTACCACCTGATACGAGATTTCATAAAAAAAAAAGTTGTTGTGATCAAGATAGCATCAGCCGACAACCTAGCTGATCCCTTTACAAATAGCTTACCAGCTAAGGCTTTTGATAGTCATGTTAAGGGAATGGGAGTCAGATGTGTAGCAGCATGACTTTAAGTGTAAGTGAGAGATTTGTAACAGTATACTAAAAAGCAATACTTTGAGTATAAGTGGGAGATTGTTAGGGTTATATACTAAAAGCATCACTTTTGTAGTAACCTTATTTCCTTAAATTTTGAATAAGAATCATATAGGCAAATGTTTGCATATTGTATTTGTTGCAAGTATTAATACAAATGTCTGATATTCTATATTGTAGATAATATGGTGTGTGGTGTCACACAAAAGATCTTATTATCAGTTCCCTATGGAGTATATAAATAGTTCACAACCTAGATGAACTTGGACAATCTATTGGAAAGGTTGTAGTGTAATCTGGTATTAGTCTATCTTGACTATAGGTTTACACTAGTACACTTTGTGTGTATTAAACAGGACCACTTGAGGTTGTTATCTTTGTACTGACTACATAAGTGAACAAACACCTCTGTTATTATGGATGCCTGTGCTCTTAATCCGGATATAATAACGGACAGGTATATGTAGTGTGCATTACTTTGACTCATGAAAGAGTGAGATTCATTATGGGTCAACAACCTCTATGAATTGGGTAATAACATTATATGTATGATGGGTTGTTGATTATAAATAGAATCCATGTTCCGATACATTGGGTTGATGATGTCCCTCCCCTTAAGCAGCTCATAAGGATTGTCATGTAAACCCTGTAGGTGGATTATATCTGACATGATAAATAAAATTGAGCGGTACTACTTAAGGATAAAAGGTGTCGAATCAATATAGTTGTCAGTAACTTAATTTGATCGACGGATATTCGATATCTTAACATGGGAGCCAAACGAGCATATAATAAAAGGAGCCCACAAATATAATTTAGGATTAGTGAGGTAGTGTAACAATAGCTCATTAGTGGACTGAGCTATTGTTAATGGGCTTGGATTGTGTGTTCGGGTTGAACATGGGATATCCAGATTCGTTAGTAGGCCTAACCCTAATTTTTCCTCATGGTCCCTGCCGTAGCCTATATATATCCTCTATTCTCTGGCCGCCAAATGACGGATCAGAAATTTGAAGCTTTCTCTAAATTCGTGATTCACGTAAGGAGAGAAAGAGAGGGCTGCCAAGGAGAAGAAAAGGTTGGGAGATCGTCACCCACATGACGTCCAACTCGAGGAAGGAATACGTGCAGAAGATCTTGGGGTCGTTCGCTCGAGATTGACAGGAACTACTTGTCTTCTTCCCGCTGCAGGTATAATTTGTGAACCCTAGTTTTCGCCTATGAAGGGTAAGAACACGTATTAAATCTGTTTAACTTTCTATCGATCAATACGCACACCAAAGGGTCCTGGGAATCCCCAGTTCTATCAGCTGCATGCTAGCTGCTTCGACCTGTAGTTCCTCAGGAATGCGAGCGATCTGGAGTAGCCTCTCTGCGTTCTCTAGCCACTCGTCGGCATAGAGAATCCCCTCCGTCCCATAGAAGTCCAGGGGATTTAGCTTCTTAAAATCTCTAGCAGTCTCCTGCTTCGCTGGTGGTACTAGTAGAACCTCCCTCGATCGGAGTACATCTGCAACGATAGCTCTGAACTGAGCGGCCTGGTCTCTCTGGGAGTCGATAAACTTCTGGTAGATCCCCATCAGCTGAGTGCTATCAATAGTGATCGTCTGAGGAAGCGAAGGAGGCGGTGGAAGCTCTGGTGCCTCGAGTGCAGGAGGTTCAGTGGTCACACTGTGTTCTATATATGAACCGTCATGTAATAGAAAAACAAACGGTTGATTCCTATGTCTTAGAAAATAATAAGCAACCTAGTAATAATAAGTATAACCAAAATTAGTAATAATAGCCATAACCATTTTTCCTGATCCTATGTTGTGATGAGTTTTTCTTGGTTTAGAAGGCTTCTTAATAGTACTCTAAAGCGTAAGTACTATTAGGATGAGACCTGCATGAGCCACCACTAAAAATATGTCATGATCCACTCCCGAATAATCGAATACGAGTCGGACACGTCCAGCTTACGTTGGACACAACATAGTAAGCTATACTAATATAAGAAAAACTCCAAGTAATATCATAAAAGTAAAACATCACAACTTGCTATGACATTCCCAGAATATGACTACACTACTAGTCATTATTACAACTTTAAAAGAAATAATACCGGAGACAAATCCGGTAACAGAAATGCTCATAATACAAATATCCAACTATAAAGAGTCTACTATACAAATCTAAGGAAACTAAAGCTAAATTCCTGTTGTAACTCCTTAAACCAATTTTGTGGATTTCAAGAATTTTCCTAAATGACTATTTAAAATAACAATATTGTTTTTTCTAAAATAAAACTTAATTCTACTACTTTATGTTTCAATTATTAAATTTTCATTCATATTGGAAACTACGCTGGACTATTATTATCACTTATTTAATCTTACTATGGAAGTTACAAATTTTATTAAAACTGGTTTTGATTAAATTAACTTTTAAATTTATTGTTGAATGACATTAGGATTGATTGTTATTGATTAATAAAATTTAATTGTTCTGTTTATTTGGTTGAGACTTACTTATTGAATTTGGTTAGTCAATTGATTTCATTCTTGGATTAACTTGTTTCTTAATCTTGATTATTTTAGTGATTAATCAAATTACTTTAAACAAATTCTATTGTCCTGATGGGAATTAATTTGTTGGATTAACTTGCTAGAAGTTAATTAATTCCTAGTTAGTTATAAATTATTTATTGATTAGTTACTAATCAATTATTCAGTTAGAGATTCTGTTACAGATTTAAATTCATAGCCTCAGATCTACTTTTTATTACAGACTTGGGCCACTGTACTTTGCTTGGAAAACACCCAAATATTTTATTATAAATATTTATTACACAGTTCCCAAAGTTCTGACATATCAGTCCTATCATTGCACTGTTCCACTGCTGCCATGGTCGAATGCCACCTAGAGCTCCGCTGTGGAGATCACTGGAGATAGGTGCACCACCACCGTTTGCCACCAGAGTTCTATCTATACCACCCCGACACCACTGTCAACCACCTCGGAGTTGTCAACTCCACCGATGGTACCCTTCCTCTCTGTCAACCATGACATCGGCATTATCATCCCGACTCGACCCCAACTTTGCCAACCACCAAGCTTACGTGAGACAGAGTCGGAGCTGCCTCGCCGGAGTCTACCATAATCTTATCGACCAGAGCTAGCTGTCTTCCGCCGTAAGAGAGCGTCTCTTCGAGAATCGAGTAGCTACCGCCCCGACTATTGTGTCGTGCTGCCTCGACTGCAACGCTACATCTCGAACCTCACATTATCACTTGGAGACTATATTGTCACGGAGATCAAGCTGCCTCCTTCGAAGCTCGAACCGTCATCAGACGAGACGGTCAGCCATCTCGAGACACCAAGCGCCGACCGAAGTATCCTCGACATGCCATCAGATCTCGTCGTACACCGGAGGAGGAGTCCTCGAGCCACGCCGAAGCCGTATCCCCGTCGTCGCATCAAAATGAGCAGTCTTCTTCTCTTCATATTCGGGTTCTTCTTCCTTCTTGTTGGTTGGGGGCTGGATTAGAAACCTAGGGTTAGGGTTTATATTTGGAGAAGATGAAGTTAGGGTTAGGGTTTCATTCCTTGTGGAATGCGGCTGAAAGAATGAGGAGCGAGAGAGAAGAGGGCTTTTATGTTAGGTTTAGAGTTGTGGTATTGGGCCGGGTTTGGGTTGATCAGGAATGGGCTGACTGATGGTTATAAGTTAATGTTGGATTAATTCTTGTGTTTCATTCGGCAAGTGTGGGCAGGAGGTTCTTGTAAATGTTTTAACAGTAGTAAAATTATCGGAAGATTGGGCTGGTGTAATTGGAGTAAGGAATAAATGGTTAGTACAGTTGGGCATTGGAGTGTTTACTAAGCTATAGGAGTTAGGGCTGAGTTGGGTTTTGAATCGAGTCTCTGTGGGCTTTGAGGAATTAGATCAGAAAGGATAGGTTTTATTAGACAGAGATGGGCCTGGACGTTGGGTCAGTTTACTGGGTTGGTTTAAATGGAAAAAAAATCAGGATTTAGGATTGAGTCTGTAGGCTTGTAGGCTGAGCCCAAGTACCAGGGGGTGTGGGCTGGTTATAATTTTATGTTATAATTCCAGTGTAGTAATTTATATTTGATAAATTTTGGTTAAGTAATAATGTTGCTAATTATTATTACCAATTTATCATTATAATTTCTTAGTAATAATTTGGGTTATAAATATTTTAAATGTTATGTAATTATTATTTGTTTAAATAAATGTTTTAGTAGCCATATGATAATTAATTGTTATAAATTCTCTGCAAATATTTGTATATACTATCCAAATCTATACTCTATTTTAACTAGCATATGAACATAGCTAGGAGTATATAGCTAATAATCAGTTAGAATTATTCTAACTAATTAGTTAGTTAGTGATGCAAAGTTAGCTTAATTAGCAATAATAGTTAAATTATCTAGTTAGTGAATAGTTAACTTGTTAAACAATATTAGCCAATTGACATTTTAGAACCTAACAAACTTGTACCAAATGCTAGGTGGACTTTCATATTTATGCTCTACTACTCTCGTGCTTCCAAAGCAAGGCAAGTACACTGACTTGAACTCTTTACTTTGTTTCCTTATTATACTTCATGTTCTCATATCGGACACGAGATTCACACGATTGTATTGTGCCTTGTTTATTGTATTGTGTCTCATTGTTTCTTGCTAGGATTGGGGAAAATATTAACTAGTGTGTGACCACACCCAAACTAGGTATCGTGAATAGCCTAATCGTACACCTCACGTATGATTAAGCTGAATCTTATTGTGATATTGTGATATTGTGGATTGTGGTCCCCAGCCGGTCACACATTAGTTTAGTATTTCAAATTCACATATGCATTGATTGTCTGGTTCATATTGATTGTCTTGTTCATTGTGTCGTTCTTGTACTTTAGTTCCATATTGCAGTTCTTGTACCCTTGTTTCATATTGTAGTCCATATTGTTATCCTGTGTATTTTAGATTACATTATAGACTGTTTCTTGTTGGGGTTGTACTTTGCTCTTTTTCTGACAGGATACGTTGCAGGTGAGCTTGAGGCCATATGGAGCATGGTGATATCATTGGAGTCGCATGATCTAGTTCATTGTCTAGATTGTATAGATTTTACTTATGGACATTGTATTTGGATTTCATCATTGTATATTTATTTCTTTTACCAAATTTGTCTTCGGATGACTTTGTACTAAAATGACTTGGTGGATTGTGGTAATTTTTTCTGGGACATTTATAGATGTTGTGGTGTTTTTATATTATTGTGCCTAAGATTTTTCCTTAGTATTGTACAGCTTACTTCGTCGTGTCCATCGACGAAGACTGGGCGTGTCCACCACGTACCCGATTATTCGGGAGCGGATCGTGACACCTACAGCTCCTAAGTCCTGAATCACAACTCTAGCTTGCTTAGCTAAGGTCTCGGGCTCTAGCCCATAAAAGGTTTGATAATATCCTCAAGTTTACCTGCAACATATCTAGTCAGGAGCAGAGCAAAGTACAATCTGCAATAATAAAATAAGTACAACATGTGAACAAGTAAAGGAATAATGAAATAAGATGAATATGAACTGTAAATGTAGAATCTAAACTGAACATGAACATGTAATCAAAAGATCCTGACATATGAATTTGAAATACATACTAAAATATGTGACCGGCTAGGTAAGATCATGAATAAGCACAAGTAATGGTACTGCTTAAATCCCACGTGCACGATTTAAGACATAAGCTATCAACATGAATCCTAAGTTGGACTTTGGTTACATATCCGTAATATTTTCTTTTCCCCAGATACAAGTAAAGATCATGAACCAGAGTAATAGACCAAGTCGTGTAACAACGTGTCCAATATGAAAAAGAATATGACATAAAGTAAATGAGTCAAAATTATAGAAGTACTTTCCTTGCTATGGAAGATCAGTAGTAGAAAAGTAGTAATCTCTATGTCCACCTAGCATATGTACAATTTGGTTAGGTTTAAAAAAATAAAATAAAGACAATAACTAGCTAACCTATTTGTTAACCAAAACTAACTATTTAATAATAATACATATTCTAGCTATTATATTATTCTATAGTAATTAGCAAAACAATCATAATATTATCTAGATACTAGTTGGAACCTAAATATTCTACTAACAAACTAACAGTAATTAGATAATTTGATTTAGAAAATTATATTACCTAGTTAAAATAATATTCAGCATCTTTTTTAAAAACAAACAATATCAATTAATAATAAAATACATTTGAAACCTTCTCATTTGCCGGCCCAAATTGGCCCAGCCCGACTCTGTTAACTGCTACTGTCTCAAATACATATTTTCCAATCTTTTCTAATCTAACAACTCTACATCAAGCCCAGCCCGATCCAATCCTAAATATTGCTACTGCTCTTACTATCCCTAAATTTTCTTCTATTGGCCCAGCTTGATCCATTAATAACCCATCTGTTAATTCAAATTCAAATCCTTTTATTACTAGCCCGCACAGCCCAATATTCCGGCATGCTTACCCGACCTACTACTTTACTCAAAACCCTAACCTTCACTACTCCTTCTCTCTCCTCACTATTCTTTTTACAGCCACTCTCAAAAAGCCCTAAGCCTATTTTTTTCTTTCCCAACTGCTCTCAGCCGCACAACAACCTTCTTCTTTCTCACTTCTCTAGCATATCAAACCCTAACTCTTATTTTCTTCTTCCCATTGCTCACAGAATACGAACCCTAGCTATCACTTAATTTCTGTCCAGCGTACAACCCTAACCCTAGTCTATCAAACTCTAACCCGACATCACTCCCTTTCTTTTCTATCTGCTGTTACGAGAAAATAAAACCCTACATCTAGACTTCCCTTCTCCCAGTACCTCTTCTTCTTCAAATCTCCAGAACAAAACCCTAGCTCCAGGATCCTCTTGACAACACCCTAGACAAACTTAATCTCTAGAAAACAATAAAAGAAGAGGGGGTCGAGAGGAATAAGAAAGATGACACTCACCTCAGCGGAGATCTGGCGGTCAACGGTGATGGCGAGTGGCGGCGACTTTGAGACAGCAGCGACGGTGACGGTGGACCAGGTTCGTCAGTCCTGGTGGCTCCTCCAACAGATCTGGCAAGGACAAGACGGCTAGGGCGGCCCTCAAGGAAAATGGTAGCTCGAGCTTCGAAGATGGCCCGTTCTCCGAGGAGGAGCACTCGAATCAAAGGGTCGGCTCGGCTTACGAAGAGACAACATGCTATTCGAGGGGTCTCTCGAGGGGCCACGCATGTAGTTCGAGGCTCGGCGTATCCTGCAGTGACGACGTAGGATAGAGCTCGGCAAATATGGCGGGGACGACGTCGACGATCCTGTCGAGGCTCAATCTGACGGCGGTGGATGGATCTGATGATGAGGAGGCATCACGGCAGCTATAGTGATGGGTCGTGGCTCTCTAGTGGCGAGGAAGCTCAGGTAGCCCCGATGAGACGAGATTTAAACGTAGCGACTTCGTACTTGGCTTGGCGAGGAAGCTCCGGCACTGTGGTCTGGAGATCAGTGACTCGCACCGGTGATGTAACACCCCAGTCCCAAAATACTTAGGACTAGGTACGTATCCATGCCAGCTGCATACATACGAAGTATACTCCAATATATGAAAACCTCGTATGAATACATAAGCTGTAAAATGCAGTAAACCAAGAGTAATCTAATCTCATCCACAAATGAAGAATAAAAGATATCATATAATCAACTGTAATAAGTCTTCATACAATACGTTGGGCGGAGACAAATCTACTACCAACAAGTAATAAAAAATATACATGGAAATGGAAATGACTTGGCGGGAGTAGCAAAGAAAGACCCAAGACACGTCATCGCCGAATGAATAGAGAAGATCACGACCTCGGCTAGAACACCTGCAATATCACAGAAGCACACACCTGGAGAGATAACCAGGTCCTTAGAGGGACGTAACAAGATATATAAAGAATATGCCACATAACTGAATATATATACCAGGTCATAAATCGCAAGTAAAGTAAAATAGTCCCACTCGTAACAAGATCTAATACCTCATCATCAAAATAGTGGACTACCCCTACAACCAAACAAGGACAAGGGGTAGCACACTATGCCGCGATGAGACATTGTCCCAAGCTACTAATGGGATGGGTGATATAACATTTGGCGAGGATTACCTGACCATTCTAATGTGTTTATCAATAAGAACAAACCTTCAACACATGGGTACTCTGGCTCAGTAGCAGTAATCTCAGGTATGGTCCCATCAGGATACCAGGGACCTCAAAGCATAACATTCATCGAATGTCAGAGGCCAGCAGTAAATCAGGTATCAGGATCCAGGACACTATCTCCCGCGGAGATAACCGGCAATAGGGAAGTGCATACTTGGCCCATACATTAAGGAACTGTTCTCCCCACCCAATGCCTAACAGAGTCACATCCATGACTCATATACCTCTACTAACTTCTAAGTCTCCTAACATGCCTCTATTAGCAGTTAGCCCTAATGCATGTGCATGGGGGATCAGCCCACACGCAAGAACCTCTACATGCTACTCATTTCACACATCCTCGTGGTACAACTGTGTCAAGGTATATACAATACATTACAAATGGTAGTCTCTTAACTCTAAGTCCACATGCAATCAAAGGTTAATAACAAGTATATCTAATATCACTGAGCAAACAGTAAATCAAGAACGGTAAGAACTGGAAATAAATGAACAATGATATATAATAAAATGCAAACTGAATATAAACAGTATAATGGCAAGGAATCTTAGCTAAAGTTATGTGCTAAAGAGAATAATCCAGTAGCTCGAACAGACAAATAAACTAAGCAAGAAAAGCCAAATCCCTCAGATGACTCCGGATGCTGCAACAAACATCACGAACGAGTTTGGAATAAAAGATATGCCTAGGAAATACCTATCCAAGAGTTAAATTCTGGAACAGGGGCAAAATCGTAATTTCGGATCAAAACGATGTCCGCCGTTGGACCCACTTTGCACCGAAATGCGTGCTAATATCTACGATCTCTAAAGTTGTCAAACTATATGTCTACATATTTGTTTTGATGAGACGAATCCAACGGTATGTCCAATTTTGGATTCCGGTGGGCCAAGCACAAAATCGTCCGTTGAGTGGGATTGTGGGCCCGCCAAAATAGCGTCCCGATCAACCTTCTCAACATTGAACCAAACTTGGCTCAGAGGACCAAAAAAATATTTCGAGTCCAATGGCGCAAGTTTCGTCGCGATTTGATGAGTGTACACGAAGTTGTGACTTAATTTGCAAAGGGTCGATACGGGGGTATCTCGACGGATACGCACTGATTTCGCCGCACACATACAAGAAAATTGGGTTCCGTCAGTTCCCACACATCGACAACATCCATACGCGCCTTTCGATGTGTATAGTGCGCAACCACGTCGCCCGATTTGTTGGGGCGCACGCCATATCGAGTGTTTTTCTACTTTTTTGAAAACAGAATTTACAATTTTTTGGAAAACTTTAACAACGTGTAACTTTTTACACACTAGATGAAAAGTGAATCCAGAAGGTGCGTTACAATCTCGGTTATGTTGTCTTTGACTGCCTTTAATTAGTTTTTACGAAAGTTTAATGGACAGCGAGAAAAGTGGCCGACAAGTTGATGTTTCAAAACAGTTTTTAATATTCCAGAAAAGTGGTTTTTCTCCAACTTCGTCTCGATTTTTCGAGCAAGTTGGATGGCCACGTTAAAATCCACCTGGAGGATCTCGAAGAGGGTCATGTGGGCTTTCTACACGAATTAACGGATCTAAAAACAGATTTAAAATTAGGGAGATATCGATCGGGGAAATGGGATACCTTAAAGTGGAAAACTGTTGTTGTGGTTGTTGTCGTGACGACCGGGAGGCGGGACTGCTGTCGCTCCAGCGAGGTTGGGCACGCACGCTGAGGAGAGGGAGGAGGAGGAAGGAAGGAGGAAAGAGATAGAGATTAGGTTTTTTTTTAGGGTCAAATATATGTGTATAAGTGTATATACATATATAATGGGTTAGGGGGGGTCGGCCAATGCAATTGCTGCTGCTAGCTATTAATGGAGGGGCGCACAAAGAGCTGCTATGCTTGCTAATTTGTGGTCGGTTCCCACTTTGGTGGGGCCGACCAAAATGGTTTTTTTTCTTTTTCTTTTCTTTTCTTTTTCTTACTTGGATATATATATATATATATATATATATATATATATTATATATATATATATATATATATATATATATATATATATATATATATATATATATATATGTATGTATGTATATATGCACCAAAAAATCTATTTAAAATCCAAATACCATTTAAAAGTCAACTATCTAATTATTTAATATATTTGAGCATATCTACACATATATATAAATTCAATCCTTAATAGATCAACTCAAAATAGTAATAATATTTAAATAGAAAAACATGTTTATTAAATCTTCACAAAATAAATTTTAATAATAATAAATTAATAAAATATTTCCAATGGGTGAACTTATACCGCACACCCTTATCCGGGTCCAAAAATTTGTACAAATATTGCACGATATTATTTAATAATAAAATACCAATAATAGTACGAATAATTAAATAATTAGAAATTGCACATAAATTCTAAAGTAATTTAGAAAATATTTGTATATACATAAAATATGCCTACATGGCCACATTTGCTCACATTACATGCTTACATGGGCTTAAATTCGGTTCGGGCCCAATTCGGGCTGAATTGGACAAACTAGGTCATCTAAAAATCAATATATAAAATAATATTTAATTAAAATACTTTAAATAAGTCAATTCACAATTTGGTCTGGTTTTCCTAGTTTGGACATCACCATGGCTAGGCTTCCCCCTGCATGGCTAATGTACTAGTCAAGGCACACTGCTACATTTTCCGTGCCAAAATTCATGGTAGTCTTGTGTCCCAAAATTCAACAATGGTTAAGGTCATTTCAAATGAAAAAAAAATCATAAATTGCATAAATTAATTTTTAAGTCTAATAAAATAATAAAAATAGTAATAGAAAATAGGGGGTTTTACATCCTACCCAACTTACAAGAATTTTGTCCTCGAAATTTAGGATTAATAGGGTAGATAGGGTTGAGGGATAGGAAGAATTCGTCAATACCAAAATACAATTAAATTTTGGAGGAGGCGATAAAATAACGTTCAACACAACCATGCATTAGAAAATTGTGGAGTCGATATATATACAAAATATATCATGGTTATGGAATTCAAATAAGGATTGCTAGTGAAGGTAACAAAATTTTGATAATCCAATTTGGAGAGTAATAAGGAATTGAGCAAATTAGAGAGAATAATTTAGACATTTGGAAGATGTGGTTCCTAGAGAGTAACTGGAGACTAATCGCCTCGATTGAGAGTTTGATTTAAGTGAACAATTAGAATCATTCTCGAGTGCTCAAGAATAATTGGAAGGACACGATAATAATTCTAAGGTTGAGAAAATAAGGAGTAGTTAAAGGCGAGGATATAGCCACATGAGTCGGTCGGTGGCTATCTACACTTGTGTATAAATAACTGATATGGCAACTAAAGATGATATCTTGGGTTTATCTATCAAGTACCGTGTGTGGTCTTTCTAAAGTAAGTAAAGTCAACAACAATAAAGTGTTCAAAAACGATGCTATTGAGTACGAAATACGAGGTTCATAGACGGCAGAAATAATTCAAATGAGAGTTATCAAAGCTGTCACGGAAGAGACTCTAAGGCAGGTTTACTATGTCTCCATCCACGTAGAATAATACATGAAAAGCGAACCAAAGTGCAATAGATTGATCAGACCATCATGCACCGGTTCTGATTAGACAATATGTTAGTGGATGCACCCAATAAAATATGTCATGATCAAGCTTGATAACGAAATAAGCTTGCAAAACTGAAACTACATTAGCAGCATGAGATAGTCAAAATACGAGCAAGGGAGATACTGATGAAGAAAATTTTTAAATAGTCCAAGATCTTTAAAATCAAGTCTCGCCCGAAGTTTGGGCCTATACAGTTGTCCTAGTGTTTCCTCATTTATGGCTTGGTAGACTAAATAAGGTAGGGTCCTCTGAATTTATAGTCTAAGAGAACTTACCAATGTGGTTCCAAGGAAAAAGGTTTGTTAGGTGGTGAGATATTCTACCCAACTTACAAGAGTTAAACTAGTAGTGTGATGGGACAACGGGTCAAGCAATCAAGATAAAGCACAAGGTTAGCATTTAGGGAATTAAGTAGAACATATTCACATATCGGGTTAAGGGATTGAGTCAAGGTTGGATCTCTTAATTGAAGTCGGGAAGTATTTTGGTGTCATGGTAGAGGTTATAGTTTGGCCATTTTGACCATAAAGTCATATCAAAAAATAGAGTACAAGGAGACGTGTTTTAGTGGGACATGATATATCTACAAGAAGGTGGGCTTGTCTAGGTCTTATATATAAAATTTGTTGAGAGGAAAAGTCTAGTGTTGTACTCCAAATATACAAGTCACGGTAGGGGACGCCAGAAGAGCAAAAATAGAAAGTGGGAGTTCACGAGGTGATAATTAATGCACAAAATAAAGAAGATCAAGTTAAAGCATGAAATAAACTTAATTAAAGAATCCAGTAAAATAATTTAGGAACACAATTCCGGAGAGAAGATAGTCTCCTAGATGAATACAGTTAAGGAACCACTAACTCATTATTCAAATTGCAAATGGGTTAGAAGGTCGCAAGTAAAAGATCTAGAATTGAAGGAAGGTCGAGTAAGTCGATATGAAAATACAGTCACATAGCTGGGTAGATGACTAACAACACTTGTGTATATACTACTATCATGGTCATAAGTGACATGGCAATTAGTGTGCAATACTTCTAACTCATTAGGGCTACCTTTGTGGCCTACCATTAATAGTTTAACTCGTATTTCCTCCAATAATTTCTGAATAAATATAAAAATTTAACCACCAAAATTTGTACTCACTCCAAGCCGTTCAAATTTATCATGACAAAAATTTAAATCACTTTCATAAATCTCAAAGCAAATTTTTATCATGTTACTACTGACTTTTTGAAAATTTTACATTTCCACTCCAACTTTTAAACTCAAGGAACTCATGAATCAAAAAAAATTTATATCACTTCATAACTTTAAAACTCCAAAAATTTCTCCAATAACCCTCAAGATAAACTTTTAACATATCACGAATAATCTAAATTTACAGCTCAATATTCTAACGCACTTATCACATAACTTCTATTTCTAAGTCATTCAAACAAAATCACAACTTTTTAAATGGTAAATTCCTTTAATCAATCAAAATAACTTTTCACCACATCTTTAGTAACTTTTTCCAAAGATTGTAATATTAGCAATCTAACTTTAAACTCAATATTCAAATGATCTTATCAGTCATCGAATCATTTTTTTTCCAAAATTTTCAATCAATCTCGAATAATCCTTTATTGTGTCACAAATCAAATCTATATATTTTTCTTCTTCTATCATTAATCCAAATCTTAAACTCAAAATTTTAAATAGGAGTTATCAATCGTAATTCATACAAAGTTTAAAGTAGATCCTCAATTTGGTTATATATCCTTCAAAATATTTTTAACCAAAATTCTTAATAGCCTTACTCCAAACATAAAATTCAAAATTTTACGAACTTATTAATTGGGAACCATACAACCCAATTTAAAACCAAGCTTTATCAACCGCCCTCATAATCTTGCAGCAGTATTTAAATTTTAAAAATTCTTTTCAACTAACTTTATATCTATTCAAGGATGTATAGCTATAATCCAATAAATCACAAATATCAAATCTTGAAAATCAATCAATTTCTTAAACCAGGTATGTAATTCTATAAATCCTCTGGTGTTTACTATTTAGAAATCTCAAGGTTAAAACTTTCCGTGGTAATATCCTACTTTACTAATTACTAATCATTAAATTACACTAAAAAGCCTTTTTAACTCAATTAGAGTCTTTGAATGTATTCCAATTGCCAATATAACTATTCTAGCCATGTGTTTGACCTATGAGCATATACTAGAGTAGTCATCTTCCTAGTTGACACTAAGCACGAAAATAAGAATCAACGGTAGAAAGGAATCAAGCAAGATGCAATTCAAGGAAGTCGAACGAGAGTTCGGAATTTGAAGCAAAGGAAACAGGTCAAGCTGTATGGATGTGATTCATAGATTCTAATCCTATGTTGCAGGCTCACATCGGTACAATTACGTAACCGAAGTGACAAACTCGACCTACATGGGCCACCACAAAAATATGTAACGCCCAGTCCCAAAATACTTAGGACTAGGTACGTATCCATGCCAGCTGCATACATACAAAGTATACTCCAATATATAGAAATCTCGTATGAATACATAAGCTGTAAAATACAGTAAACCAAGAGTAATATAATCTCATCCACAAATAAAGAATAAAAGATATCATATAATCAACTGTAATAAGTCTTCGTACAATACGTTGGGCAGAGACAAATCCACTACCAACAAGTAAGGAAAAATATACATAAAAATAGAAATGATTTGGCGGGAGTAGCAAAGAAAGACCCAAAATACGTCATCTCCGAATGAATAGAGAAGATCGCGACCTCGGCTAGAACACCTGCAATATCACAGAAGCACACACCTGGAGAGATAACCAGGTCCTCAGAGGGACGTAACAAGATACATAAAAAATATGCCACATAACTGAATATATATACCATGTCATAAATCGCAAGTAAAGTAAAATAGTCCCACTCGTAACAAGATCTAATACCTCATCATCGAAACAGTGGACTACCCCTACAACCAAATAAGGACAAGAGGTAGCACATTATGCCGCAATGAGATATTGTCCCAAGCTACTAATGGGATGGGTGATATGACATTTGACGAGGGTTACCGGACCATTCTAATGTGTTTATGCAATAAGAACAAACCTTCAATGCATGGGCACTCTGGCTCAGTAGCAGTAATCTCAGGTATGGTCCCATCAGGATACCAGGGACCTCAAAGCATAACATTCATCGAATGTTAGAGGCCAGCAGTAAATCAGGTATCAGGATCCAGGACACTATCTCCCGCGGAGATAACCGGCAATAGGAAAGTGCATACTTGGCCCATACATTAAGGAACTGTTCTTCCCACCCAATGCCTAACAGAGTCACATCCATGACTCATATACCTCTACTAACTTCTAAGTCTCCTAACATGCCTCTATTAGTAGTTAGCCCTAACGCATGCGCATGGGGGATCAGCCCACACGCAAGAACCTCTACATGCTACTCATCTCACACATCCTCGTAGTACAACTGTGTCAAGGTATATGCAATACACTACAAACGGTAGTCTTTTAACTCTAAGTCCATATGCAATCAAAGGATAATAACATGTATATCTAATATCACTGAGCAGACAATAAATTAAGAATGGTAAGAACTGGAAATAAATGAACAGTGATATGTAATAAAATGTAAACTGAATATAAACAGTATAATGGCAAGGTATCTTGCCTGAGGTTATGTGCAAAAGAGAATAATCCAGTAGCTCGAACAGACAAATAAATGAAGCAAGAAAAGCCAAATCCCGCAGATGACTTCGGATGCTGCAACAAACATCACGAACGAGTTCGGAATAAAAGATAAGCCTAGAAAACACCTGTCCAAAAGTTAAATTCTAGAACAGTGGCAAAATCGTAATTTTGGGTCAAAACGATATTCGTCGTTGGACCCGCTTTGCACCAAAATACGTGCCAATATCTACGGTCTCTAAAGTCGTCAAACTACATGTCTACAGATTTGTTTGGATGAGACAAACCCAACGGTATGTCCAATTTTGAATTTCGGTGGGTCGTGCACAAAATCGCCCGTTGAGTGGGATTGTGGGCCCGCCAAAATAGTGTCCCGATCAACCTTATCAGAATTGAACCAAACTTGGCTCGCAGGACTAGAAAAATATTTTGAGTCCAATGGCACAAATTTCGTCGCGATTTGATGAGTGTAGACGAAGTTGTGACTTAATTTGCAAAGGATCGATACGGGGGTATCTCGACGGATACGTACTGATTTCGTTGTACACATGCAAGAAAATCGGGTTCCGTCAGTTCCTACACATCGACAACATCCATACACGCCTTTCGATGCGTATAGTGCACGACTACGTCGTCCGGTTTGTCGGGGCGCACGCCGTATCGGGTGTTTTTCTACTTTTTTAAAAACAGAATTTACAATTTTTTAGAAAACTTTAACAACGTGTAACTTTTTACACACTAGATGAAAAGTGAATCCAAAAGGTGCGTTACAATCTCAGTTATGTTGTCTTTGACTGCCTTTAATTAGTTTTTACGAAATTTTAATGGACAGCGAGAAAAGTGGCCGATAAGTTGATGTTTCAAAACAGTTTTTAATATTCCAGAAAAGTAGTTTTTTCCAACTTTGTCTCGATTTTTCGAGCAAGTTGGATGGCCATGTTGAAATCCACCTGGAGGATCTCGAAGAGGGTCATGTGGGCTTTCTACAAAAATTTACGGATCTAAAAACAGATTTAAAGTGAGGGAGATATCGATCGGGGAAGTGGGATACCTTAAAGTGGAAAACTGTTGTTGTGGTTGTTGTCGTCGTGACGACCGGGAGGCGGGACTGCTGTCGCTCCAGCGAGGTTGGGCACGCATGCCGAGGAGAGGAAGGAGGAGGAAGGAAGGAGGAAAGAGATGGAGATTAGGGTATTTTTTTAAGGTCAAATATATGTATATAAGTGTATATACATATATAATGGTTTAGGGGGGGTTCGGCCAATGCAATTGCTGCTGCTAGCTATTAATGGAGGGGCGCACAAAGAGCTGCTATGCTTGCTAATTTGTGGTCGGTTCCCACTTTGGTGGGGCCGACCACAATGGTTTTTTTTTTCTTTTCTTTTCTTTTCTTTTTCTTACTTCAATATATATATATATATATATATATATATATATATATATATATATATATATATATATATATATGTATGTATGTATATATCCATAAATACACCAAAAAATCTATTTAAAATCCAAATACCATTTAAAAGTAACTATCCAATTATTTAATATATTTGAGCATATATATATATATATATATATATATATATATATATATATATATATATATATATATATATATATATATATATATATATATATATATATATATATATATTCAATCCTTAATAGATCAACTCAAAATAGTAATAATATTTAAATAGAAAAACATGTTTATTAAATCTTCGCAAAATAAATTTTAATAATAATAAATTAATAAAATCTTTTCAATGGGTGAACTTATACCGCACATCCTTATCCGGGTCCAAAAATTTATACAAATATTGCACGATATTATTTAATAATAAAATACCAATAATAGTACGAATAATTAAATAATTAGAAATTGCACATAAAATTCTAAAGTAATTTAGAAAATATTTTTATATACATTAAATATGCCTACATGGTCACATTTGGTCACACTACATGCTTACATGGGCTTAAATTCGGTTCGGGCCCAATTCGGGCTGAATTGGACAAACTGGGTCATCTAAAAATCAATATATAAAATAATATTTAATTAAAATACTTTAAATAAGTTAATTCACAATTTGGTCTGATTTTTCTAGTTTGGACATCACCATGGCTAGGCTTTCCCTGGCATGACTAATGTACTAGTCAAGGCACACTGCTACATCTTCCGTGCCAAAATTCATGGTAGTCTTGTGTCCCAAAATTCAACAATGGCTAAGGTCATTTCTAATAAAAAAATCATAAGTTGCATAAATTAATTTTTAAGTCTAATAAAATAATAATAATAATAATAAAATAGGGGGTTTTACAGGTGAACCGGTGGTTGACGTTGTCCCGACAAGATGGTGCCTCATGTGGTCCAGCGGTGGTCAGGTTTGAAGGATCTGACCTCGACTTCGTGGTGTCGAGACGACGCGACGAGGAGATCTGGCGGTCAGAGCTTCACATCCGAAGACTCTCGGCGCTTCAACATCTCTGACGAAGTCACGGCAGCCGGAGGCGGTAGCGCACGGCAGGCTCCAGCATGGTACAGTAGTGTCAGTGAACAGCAGGATGTAATGGAAAGTGTGTCAGTTTGTAACAGTGTCAGAAAATAATAGTTTAATAACTGGGAAACTCTCCCAATATTTATAATAAAATATTGGAGTATTCTCCAAGTCAGCCCTAGTGGCACTCCTGTAATTTATAATAGATCTAGGGTCGTTAGTAAAAATAATAACTAAAAACTGACTAACTAATCACAATAATTAATTAACAGCTAATTAGTAGTCTAGAATTAATTAAAAATTGAACTAATTTCTCTTCTTAGAAAATATAGGCTAAAACCCACGATCCAAAGTCCAAGGCTTAGTAGGTTTAATTAGAAACCCACTAGTTAAAATAAACCCAGTCATAGTAATAATCAGAATTAATCATTAGAATTAATCATCATTAATAATAAATAATAAATAATAAATAATAATAAAAATAAATCTAAATTAATCATTTAATAATATTAATCAAATTGTTAATAATCATAATCAGGATTAGCAATAATAATTAACTAAAATAGAATTAACAAGTAATAAGTAATAATTAACTAAAATGAAAGTAATTAAAATTACTAAACCATAATTAATTATTTAAAAATCAAATTTTATTTATAAAAGAAATCCTGGTTTCCAAACTAGGATTTCAGGAAAATTCATAAATCCTTGAAAACGATTTTAGGGAGTAAAACTTCTTTACTTGTTTTCTTATATGTTACATGTATTTCTTTTCTTGTCACATACTTGATATATGCTACAATATACTTGTCCAGAACTCTGGTATTCTTATACACTCGACTTGACTAGATCTCGCTACTTGGACTTTGACTTGACATGAGATTGACTTAACTTGTTTCCTTAGCTCATAGACGACCGTTATTAGGCTTTGACTATATTGTGACCACTCTCGATCGTGAGTACCCATTATTCTGCGGTAGAGTTTTGTTCACTTGACCACCTCATTCGTGAGCTCCCATTGAGTGCGAATGTTACTCCCATTTTTTGTATACGTATTTTTATTATACATGTACAGATTTCTGACATTTGTCAGGTGGATCGTAGTTAGACTTATCTTGCTTAGCCTAATCTTGGTTTAATCTTGCCTTGGTTTATTTGGTTTGGTTCAACATGACTTGGATTGGCTTGGTTTGGTTCGAGATGGAGAGGTTTGGTATTTAAGTCAACTTCTCTCTCTCTCTCCTCTATAAATTTCATTTATTTCTTCTCATCTTCTTCATTTACTCCTCTCCACCTACACCCAAGCCCTAGACAAGTGCAACTTGCTTCATGATGGATCTCAAATTTTATTATTCCTTTGTCTTCCTTGCTTGATTCTAAGCCTCTTTAGAACTTGGAGATTTTGGTTTTGAGGGTTACATTTTTGTAGATCTAAGTTTATAATTTCTTCAGTTTTTCTTAGTTTTAATCTCTTAAACTTTGTTATTTTTGAAAAATAATGGTTCTGTGTTGTAGAGAATTCAATTTCATTCAGTTTAGAACTTTATTTTGCCCAATTTCGAGTCCTTTAGCCCAAGTTATGGACATTGGATGTTTCTAAAACTCCATGGACAAAAGCTTGCTGGTAGGGATGACACCTCGCACACCTCGTGTGCACCTCGCGCACCTTTTGGTCCATGCACCTTGCACCTCGCGCATCTTGTGCGCACCTCGCACACCCTTTGGTCCGCGCACCTTGCCCCTTGCACATCTTTTGGTTTGCGCACCTTGTACCTTGCATACATTTTAGTTCGCACACTTTACACCTCGTACACCTTTTGGTCCACGTACCTTGCACCTCGCGCACCTTGTACCTCGGACGTCTTTTGGTCCGCGCACCTTGCAGCTCGTGCACCTTTTGGTTTGTGCACCTCGTACACCTTTTGGTCTGGGCACCTTGCACCTCGTGCACCTTTTGGTTTGTGCACCTTGCACCTCGTGCACCTTTAGGTCTGCGCATCTTGTGCCTCGCGTACCTTTTGGTTCGCACACCTTGTGCACCTTGCACCTCGTGCACCTTGCACCTTGCGTATATTTTGGTCCATGCACCTTGCATCTCGCGTATCTCGCGCACCTCGTGCAACTTGTACCTCACGCATCTCATACACCTTGCACCTAGTGCACCTTACATCTCGTGCACCTTGTACCTCGTACGCCTTATAGCTTGCGCCATACGCCTTTTGCCCATGCATGAATCACTTTAAATGACTGTTTTTGCCCATTGAAGCTATTTTGTAGCCAGAATCTTAAAAAACTCAAAACATAAAAGTTGTAGATCTTTGTCTTGGCTTCAAGAATCTTTTTGTCTTACTTTAATCACTTCTCATCTTGCATCATGTCTAGGACATGGATTGCTAGTTACCACGGTCAGGAATTCACAATGAATCTGACTAGGTTAATGACTAGATTGATCAAGTAGTTCATATAGAGAGATTTTTCCCAGTTATAGGTAATCATGTTATCCCGGCCACACCTGAGGGACTTGTAGCCTGCCGACGAGTAGGACACATTTCTAGTCTACTGTCATGTGGGACACTTCTTGAAAATATAAGTATTGAAAGTACATCAGTAATCTTGATAACTCTTGTAACTCTTGTAAATCACCTCGCTTGGATAACCTGGATAGCTACAAGGCTTGTGACTGTGGGAACATCTCATTGCATCTTGCTAGTAACTAGGCCTGTGATAACCCTATTTAGCTAATGATAGCAAGCCGTAGGACTTGATTGGCCTTGCCTGAATGCTTGATCGTGATTAACATGGAAATTATATTTCGTTCATTGTTTTTCCTAATGAAGCTATTATTTTATTCTAACCCTATCTTCTTGTCATTTAAGCATGTTCATGTATTTATTCTTCTATTTTATTATCTGCTGGATTTAGTTCCTTAATAAAGCCTCCCTTGTGGCACTTCCTCTTTCTGGGGTCTAACCCAGTTGGTTTTGTATGGCCAAATTTTGGAGTGATACCCGAGGATCTTTCTGCCTATCAGCCAAATGGTGAACACCAAACTTAATCCTGACAACGAGTGGGTTTCTTATTTTGCTCTCCCACTCTATTGTAAATTATTCTTTTGAGGCATTTAGCTGCCGAACAAGTGTTAGCTTGTGTTGAAACTTAAATTTCTGTCTGCCTAAGGGCTGTTACATGATTGGCAAATCCTAGGGTTGATCATGTATAACTTAAATTCTTGCTAGTCTTCGTATTTTGTATGACTAGCTTCATGATCATCTGAATATATAATGTTTGGAACGTCTTACTTTATATGTCTGATGATCTAACATCTTGTACATTTATTTGCTTGCTTGAGATTGAGACACTAGGCTTGTTCTTGACCATAAAGACCGATGGATTGTAGTTTAACCCTCATGCATCTAGATAGTCGTAACCGTATTGCGAGGTGGGTTGCACTTTAATGTACGTAGCTGACTGTGTCTGTCTCTCGCTCTCCAGTATTCTGGTTCTGGGACGTGACAACGAATGAGCCTTACTATAGACTGGGAGTCCCCATTGGCCTACTTTCTATAGGACTGTGGGCTCCTATTGAGTCACGGTTACCTTGATTTACTTATAGTCACGTTTAGTACCACATTTATAGTATAACATGCCACTGCCTTAGGTTTTTTGTGTCTTAGTCTCCTTGTGTCTTAAGTTGATTTTTTACGACTATTTCTTATTTTTCCAACATATTTTATACTGTTACATTCGATATATTTTTTATGTATCTTACTAGTCCCTTGAGGACCTGGTGATCTCTCCAAGTTATTGCTGAGATCTGATATAGGCATAGTAGTGACATCTTCGGGATCTTCAGGTATCAATTGATGATGCCTTCTTAATCTATCTTCCTCAGTTATTTTTTATTTAGTTTTATAGTAGTTTAGTTAGTTTTGTGGATGTTGTTATGATTACATGGGCACCTGTTCAAAATTTTATAGCTTATACGTATTTGAGTCGAACTAGAGTCTGGTTAAATATGTAGCTGGTACGTTTACGTATCCTAGTCCTACGTATTTTATGACTGGGACGTGACAGATGGACACGCTGATACGGCTAGACACGGGCATTATGTATTTGTGGTAAAACTTTGGAATGATTAGCATGCAATAATTAGGGGCATTTATAGGGCTAATTTGGACTAATCTAGAATTAGCACATGGCTTAGAAAAGAATATTCCAAGAATATTCTTGAGAATATGCTAGATTTTAGGGAATATTCATTTTTATTAATCAACATAATCCTTAATTAATTAAGAGATTCTAGAAGATCCCCACCTAGAAGTAATTACTAATCATGCCACTCCTCTTAACTATGAACTTCCAAATGTTGCCATTTATCCTTCAATAATTACGACTTCGTCATCCCTTTTTATAATTACCAAAATAAAAATTAAAAAAATAAATCAGAAACTTAGGGATTGGGAAAATAGAAAATTTGATAACAAGAGGTTATATATCTATTATTGGCCACCTTTAGGTATGTTAACCAAGAATAGGCTCCACTAATTCCCGTTGGGTTAGTTTCAAGTCAGGGTAATTAACTAGTTCCAAAAGTCCAAAAAATGGTATTTTGTGCCATTTAAATATAAATAGCACAAGAGATCTCAATTGAGTGGGATACTAGTGGCATTTGAGTAGTAGGCTTCGAGTAGGTCAAAATCATATATTGGGTCAAAAAATTTGGATCAGGTTTATGCCTCAAATCAAAATTGAAAAATACATTAAATTTACGGTGAAGACTAAATTGACTATTTTGACCCTAAAGTTGTGCAAGAAAAATGTAATAGAAGGGAACATGTTAGAGTGAGACATAATATACCAAAATGAAGGTGAACTTGTTTAGAACACGAGTATGGAACTTGTTTCGAGGAATGGGCCTGCTTCAAAAATCAAAGCTACGACAAAGTGCATTCATACGGAAGAAATTTAAAATAGAAGTATATATTATTAAAATAATTAATTAAAAATAAATTAAAATAAATTTTAAAATTTAGAGTGCTTACATCGTTTTACATCATAGGACGATACTTCTGACAAGCAGTTTTCTTCCAAAGGATAGTACTTCCCGTGTGACTTCAACAATAACCATTTTTGAGACTATCTAGCTATAAATAGTCTCAATTTTTGCTCATATACAAACACACGTACGGACAACGACATCATATATACGCTGTTTGAGCAACAACGACCCTCGACCCACCAGTGTTCGTGCGTATCGAGAGGCTTTGCAAGATCGTCGAATCGTTAGCAGAGTAAAGGAACCACACACGGGTTCGATCTCCATCGCTGCACTCTCCACAATCTCAACAACTTATTCTTAGAAATTTTTTATTCAGTGCAATCAAATTCTTTGTGATAAGTGTTATAAAACTTTTCCCTGAGAAGAAATTACTTCTTTTCTGTTAAAATAATTATCTTTTGACATAGAAACTAGAGTTGTGAGATGTACGTAATTATGGATAGTTCATGTTTGTAAATGTGAATTATTCTCAATTTATCAATAGTTTAACTTTATCTATACTTTTATCCTAGAACTTTACAAGCGACAATCGTGACACAAATACATGTATATTATTTGGTGCATAGCCTGTAATGTTAATTATGTACTCGACTCGTCATATTCTAGGAGCAGGGCATGACAAACATATTGACTTTCAAAAGTAAAATTTTAGAAATATGATGTACATCAAACTCTTGTTAGTTCATGTTGAAAATGAAAGAACAAAGGAGGGAAAGAAAGAAGAAGAAATAAGAAAACAAAAATAATTACAGAAAGAAAATACAAGAAAGAGGAATGAATTAAAAAAAAGAGGAGAGGAGGAGCAGGGAAGGAGACGAGTCTGGTAAGGCTAGGTTTTGGATTGCTATCATGGCTCATCCTACTCTCTTTTTTAAATCACTTACAAGAGTTGTTTGGTAAAAACTTATCTAAATTTTTTTAAAAACTAGTTCAATTTTTGGATGAGTTTTGAAACCAGGTGGGATATTGCTTTCAAAATATATTTTTTTATTACTTTTTGAAAAACATCAATAATCCAAACTAGGGCTAAGGGGAGTGAAGATAAGTATGATTGTTTATTCATGCATAAGTGTATGATAATTTCTCAAACAATTCTAGCTTTCAAATCATAACCGACATTGCTAGAAAAAGTTCAACAACCTTCTTCTTTGTCATTTTCTCTTGGTATGATCTCATCCCCCCCCAGCCAACAACCACACCTTTTAAATAACCCTCAATTAGTCTTTAAAAATAGGACAACAAATGCAATTATGTGAGCAAGAATAAGGTTGTTTGTTCATATCTAGTTGATTAAGGGTAAGTTGGCTTGAAAATGGAAAGGCTCATATTTTTTTCATGGTGTTAAAGGTAGTTGTGTGTATTTTTGTTTGTAATTTTGATTAATATTGCTTTAGTTGGGTCGACTCATTTGATACTCTTGGTATTGAGTTTGAGGATTCAAGGCACACTAAATACATATAATTTTTTTTACGTTCCGTTGATCTTTATTTTTAATAAGAAAAAATATCAACAAAATCAACAATATTTTGTAACCACACTTTTAGGGTTGAATATACAAATGGTTAACGTTTCAGGATTTGAGTATATAAACTGTTAACTTCTCTTTAGTACTTTGTTAAGACCACTTACTCTCACATCTCTTGATTCGAATTTCTTTAGGTCTTTAATTCATTTATTTTCTGTTACTCCACAATTTTTATGTCCAAATAACCACTTTTTAGTAGCGAACGAATTTGAGTTTGATGACAAAAATCGCCGAGCATCTATGTTTCTAGTGCAACAATGTACTATCTTCCATGACATTCATAATGAACAACCAATCTTTATAACCAAGTATTTTGAGTATTATAATTACAAATTTAAATAAAATACATGCCATAGCCGTATGTATTTACATGTGTACATAAATTGAAAAAAGAGAGGGAATAGTAACTTGTAGGTGGGTTGGCGGGGAAAGGGGTTGTGGAAGGTAACCGTTACCACCCTCCGTATCCTCCATTTTTTCAAAAATTCAAATTAACAAAGTCGGCCGATGATGCTAACTAACAAGGAGCGTCCCATCCCGCCAATTTGCCAAGCCGGATGCCCAAATTTGCTAATGAACAAACAAAGAGGGAAGCAAGCATGCACACGAACGGACGTGTCTAACCGTACCATCGGTTAAAAAATGTTCCGGTTCACGCTCTGCTGAACCCGGTCCAGATCGGGACCCGGTCCCCGCCGCTGCGTTTAACTGTGGCAGGAAAGCAATTATAGATTGGTGAACCGGTTGGGGGGTCGAGTCGAACCGTCTCGTTTTGTGGCGGCATCGTTTCTCTAGACCTTTCTCTTCACTTGGTCCGGTCTTTTTTTTATGGGTCATGGGTCTCTCCTTCACCAATCCAATCTAGGGTTTCCATAACGAACGAACGAAGCTCCTCCAATTGAAGCACTCCAATCGAAATCGGAACTCCCCTTCTTCATATCATTGTCTTCTTCTTCTCGATCGATGGATCTCTGGTGACGTAATCGTGTTCTTCACCATCTTCATCTGCATTTCCAACTAGCTAGGTATTCTTATTTTCCCTTTTTGTTCTTTTCCCTACTATTTTTCTTGGATTTGGGGATTCGAGCAACTTAGGGTTACATGATTACTTTAAATTTGACGTCTGTGAGATTTTGAATATAGGGTTTCTCTCTCTCCCCTCCATGGAGGGCGAGGGGAAGAGTCCTCCTGATACTGCTGGAGGAGGAAAGAATATGGAGATGGAGGAGGAGGGACAACCGCCGGAGTCCGTCGTCGGCAGCTACGTCGGGAAGGGGAAAGGGAGGGGGATTCTTCTGGGGAAAGTCGTCTCCTACGAACAAGACAGCGGATTGTTTGCGGTTTCCTTTGAGGATGAGTGCCGTGAGCAACTGGACCGCGCTCAATTAGGAAAGATGCTCCTGGCGGACAAGAGCACCTCCAATCCGAACCTGACCCGGCGGAAGAGGAAGCTAGATCAGGTCATCATCTACGGAGGATCTAAGAGACCCAACACCCGCTCGTCGAGGAGTAGCAAAATGAACGATAATGCAACTGCAGCTGTTCCCGACAACAGTGCAGCCCAAGCCTCTTCAGTCAGCCTGCTGGCCTCCAAAGATGTGCCTGCAACGTCTGGGAGAGGCCATACCTCGTCTGTTAGCCAGATGGCATCGTCTGTTAGCCAGATGGCCACGGATGATGCTTCCAAAGAAACAGACTCCTCAACCGATTCCTGCGATGATGACGAGCACGACTGTGGTCCTCAGGCTGCCACAAGCCCTTTGCGAGAGAACCCCATAGTCGCCGTGCCATTGCCTCCTTCATCTGGGGACCTCGGTGTTCCGGAGGAGTCGGTCTCCTATCTTTTCTCCATCTATAATTTCTTAAGATCGTTCAGTCTCCAGTTGTTTTTAAGCCCATTTGGTTTGGACGAGTTCGTGGGGTGCCTCAACTGCACTGTCCAGAATTCCTTACTGGACGCCGTCCATTTGTCCCTCATGCGTGCCCTCCGGCGTCATCTTCAGACGCTCTCCTCTGATGGATCCGAGATGGCTTCCAAATGTTTGAGGTGCATACTTATGCTCTTTTTTCTCATTCATTTAATATATTGTGGTCTAATTGACATTATTTTCACAGGCATTGTGATTGGACTTTGCTGGATGCACTGACATGGCCAGCAATTTTGCTCGAGTATCTATTTATAATGGGATACACGAAAGGGTTGGTTAAAGAGGGGTTCAACTTTGGTGTATCTGCTGGTGAATATTATGGCTTGCCCGTGGCCATGAAACTTGAAGTAATGCAGATATTGTGCGACAATGTCATAGACTCTGAAGAGCTTAGAATAGAACTTCATACACGAGTGGATAAAATGGAAGATGGGGGTGAATGTGATGCAAGTGGTAGTATTCTTCTAGAAACAGAGAACGGGCCTAGGAGAGTACATCCCAGATACTCCAAAACCTCCGCTTGCAAAAATTTAGAGGCTTTAGAAAATTCTGTTGAGTCCAAATCGTGCAATCCAGACTGCAAGGTCCTAGAAATGGTGGATACTTCATCTGATTGTCAGGATGGAAATAGTGATGAATGTCGGCTCTGTGGCATGAATGGATCTTTGGTTTGTTGTGATGGGTGCCCGTCAGCATATCATATAAGATGCATTGGGCTATATAAATCTTTCTTACCAGATGGGCTGTGGTTTTGTCCAGAATGTACTGTTAACAAGCTTGGAAAGTCTTCTTCTAGAATAGGCAGGGGAGCTAGTGGAGCGGAGATCTTTGGCACTGATGCAAATGGACGGGTGTTCCTAGGAACTTGCAATTACTTGCTAGTGTAAGGATTGCTATGTGCCTTGGTTTGCATATCTCTAAATGGACTTCTCTATAGTTGTAATGATTGCTCTGCTGCATCTGTTATTCTCTACTGCTGATCTTTCCTTTTGTTTGATTAAACTACTACCGTAAATTTTAATCAATAATCGTTTGAAAGAAATTTCAAGAATCATGATGGTTTGTACAGACATCCTCCTTTCATGTGATAACCACTGCAGTTATCACAAAAAATGAACTTATTCTCTCAAATAGTTTTGTATTGTCTCCTTTAATAGTTCTTTAGGTCTCCCTTGATATAAAAGGAACCGGTGCTGGTTTAATTGTGTGATGGTACCTACATTTCTGTCTTTTAAGTTTTAACCTATTTATTGCAGCTGTGCTGCAGCTGCTCTGTTAGTTACCGTCACATGCATCATTTATATGCACTCCAAGCCATTGTGGTTGGATACATGACCCCTTGTTTTTCATTCAGCTGTATGTAGGGCCATTCACTGGATGTATAAACCTTAAGTTAGAATTTCAGGATGCAAGGATTGTTTTTTTAATATATGTATGAGAATAATATTATGGAGGCTTTACACGAGAAGTTGCATATCCACTAGAAATGAAATACCAAGCAAGATAGTGCATAGGTGACATTTGTTGAAGTTCCTGGCATTTTACCTTCTCCAGAATTTAGTTTTAGTTTTTTTTTTTTTTTTCAGTTGTTAGTGGCTGGGAAGGCTATATTTCTCGAAGTCCTCATACGCATGCTTGTCCCCTTATCAAACATCACATGCTAGGAAAGGTGCAGCTGTAGTTCCATGCTTCCAGTGTCCTTCGGATGCCATTAAACATCATTATATGTTTTGACCTTTTTATGTTTTTGTTAGTTAGAAAGTACTTTTTAGTTTATTTCCACTTGTTGAATGGAGGAGTGCAATGTATGTCTTTATAGATGCCTGAGGAGTAATTTGGTTCCATGCAAGGCTGATCCCTCCATATAGTTCAATAACTAATACAAACTGGGCGGATCCACCCTAGGACGAGAGAGAGCTGGCGTTCCCCCTGGATTTTCGGTTTATATATATATATATATATATATATATATATATATATATATATATATATATACTCTGTTAGCTATATATTTAGCTTTGTTTCTATGTATTCTAGATAGTTGCTTAGCTCATTTGGTTTAAGTAATGTAAGTTTTACTCCAGATGTCATCGGTTTAAAAATTGCTAGCAACATTAATTTCTATTTTTGATATAAATTTTATATGATGCTCCTCTTAAATTTTAATTAAGTGTATTTTCGCTCCCCATGAAAAAATATAATGTATTTTCGCTCCCCCTGAAAATATTTTCTGGGTCCTCCACTGAATACAAAGTGGAAGTGAATTTTTATTCATTCACCATCTACATAATTATTTTCCTGGCTATCAATTACATTACTACTGCTACTATCTTTTCCTTCCGTTTTGCCTTGTAGAAGCAAATTTTGGTATCATCTTTTATATTTGTAATATTGCATGTCTAAAAGTTGCTGCCTTTTTTTTTTTTCCTCTCTTTTTGGTTGCTTGCACCTCATATACGTGGCAGGCTGTTGCACAAACACAATTGGCCTCTATTTTGTTGCATGTATTTTGGCATGTCTTTGTCACAAACGACACTTTTTTAGAATGTCATTGCTTTCTGTTGATAGATATTCTGTACATCTACACATAAAGTCAGATGAAAATCATGACATGCGCCATAAAAATAAAAATAGATACTCATTCTGGTTCCTTTTATCTTGTCTGCTCATCTGATATAAAATCATTTTGTTCATATCTGGTACTCTTGTAATTTGTGATCTAACGTCTTGCAAATCGTAACCTCATGTAAAATGTTCTACAGGGTTGGAGTATCATCAAATTCAGAGCCAATCTATAGATATTATAACCAGGATGATGTCTCAAAGGTCTTAACTGCGATTTGTTTGATAGCAGAAAATGCTTCGGTATATGCTGATATCTGCAGAGGAATATCAAGATACTGGGAGGTCCCATTGGTCACTATGCAATCAGGAAAACCTGAACCTACCACGGATCCTTGGGTTGATAGGGAACCTGTTGTGGCTCATATTTCCTCCTCCACAATCTTGCCTAAGGGAACTGCTAACCCACTATATGGAGCAGAAGTAGAGAAACTTATGACAAATTTAGCAGAAGGAAGCTCTGATAATAGGGCTGTTGTTTGTCAGAAGGATTGCTCCATTGAAGCAAAGGAAAATTGTTCTAGCTTAGGGTTGCTGGATAAGATTGACTTTCCAGATTCAGAAAAGCATGATACAGCAAGCCTCTATATTTGTACAAATGAAATGTCAGAAGCTGCTGATAAAACCTTATGTCCTGTGAAAGAAAGACAGTTTGTATCTGGATTATCACCATTGACTGTTCAAAAGATCTCCCCAGGCACCCACGCCACGATTCATGAGCATCCAGGGAATGAGTCCGTGTTAACTGATAATTTGTCTTACTCGAACCAACCTATATCTGTTGAAAGTTCGGTCATTTTAGATGCTGCAACTTGTGAGTTGGGAAATAGGAATATATGGAAGGAAGAGGAACGCAGCTCTACATTTTTAACAAAGATGGAACCAGTTGGTATATCTACTGAAAGTAGAATCAGGTGTCATAATAATGATGAAAAGTATAGAACTAAAAGTCAGATGAATTCAAGTATTCAATCCATCTTCAAGCCCCAGGCTTACATAAATCTTTATGTTCAAGGTGATATTGCTGCCACTGCAGCTGCTATAGCTGTTCAAGTGTCTGAGGAGACTAAAGTCTCGGAGGCCCGTGTTGCATCCAATCCTAGGAAAGCTATGGCTGAAAAAATTGCACTAGAAACAAAAGCATTTTCCATGGCTACATCTGACTTTCTGTGGCCAAGTTTTGAGAAGATTGAGGCCCCAAGAGCAAAATGTGGCTGGTGCAGTGCATGTAGTGTTACTTACAAAAAGGGTTGCCTTTTAAATCTAGCTGCCAACAAATCAAGTAAAAGATTTGCTAGAAATGCCAGTGTCATGCGTCCAAATAAGCCTATAGACAGCCACATTCCTACTATTGCAGCGCAAATTGCACACATGGAGGAGAGTTTGCAAGGTCTAGTAGATGCTCCATTGTCGGATGCAGCGTATAACAAACAATGGCACAAGCTTATAAGAGAAGCCTCCAGCTGCGGGGTGTTGAAGTTTCTATTACTTGAAGTGAGTTTCTTGGATAACTTATCTTCATGTATCATATCTAGTTGTTTTTACACGTCGTGTTTGATCTGAGCCTGTGTAGTTGCTGTTAGGAAAAACTTGATACTTTGCTTAGAGTGCTATTATGTCATTACGTCTTGATATGCATTTGATTGCTCTTTGCTTGTAAGATGACCAGCTAGGGAACATAGGTTGGGTCAGGATGCCTCTTTATTAAACAGTAATGTTGATGCTCTTTGTTTTCAATTTTCGTTAAGTGAAACAGTATGGATTTGACAAAATTGTTACTTGTTGCCCTCCTAATGTAGGTTACTTGCTTTGATTTTTAAGGAAATGTTTTCTTTAAGGAGTAGAGATACTCAACACATTGGAATGCCATTTATTGAAGAGTGAGTACATTCTTAGAGGAGATTGGCCTCCCACTTCAGTTCCTAGGGAATGTGGGACTAAAGTAAGAGTTCACAAGGACTAAAAATAAATACACGAGTAGTAGCTTGAACTAGTTTAATAACCCCCCACCCCACCTCACTAGAGCATGTTGGTCATGCATGCCCAACTTGGTATGAAAAGCTGAGAACTTGAATGAAGCTATTGTCTTTGTAAACAAATCGACGGTTTGATCCTCAGAACGAGTGAATAGAGTAGAAATTTGCTTGCACATGACTGTATCTTAAACGAAATGACAACCCACCTCAATTTGCGTGGTTTTGCTCACGGGAAACTGAATTGCTAGCAATGACAATAGCAGCCTAGTTATCACGTAAATGGGCAACAACTTAGTGTAATAGATGCTTAGGTTAGCCATCAATGTTTGTAGCCATATCATCTCACAAGAAGTACGAGCCATTGTAATTGCATTTTGCCTCTGCTCTCGACCTGGCTACAAAGTCTGTTTACTGTTTCTTGCTCCTCCAGATGACCAGATATCCACCAATATAAGTGCAGTAAATGGATCAGATGTAAACAATCTAATCAGTTTTCGATCCGGTATAGTAGCCAGATGTGAGCCATATACAAGTCTTCAATCTCACATAATCAACATCAAAATAAGCAACGTTATTAAGATGCCAATGGCGCCGGTGTAAAGGCCTTTCCCTGAACATCTCACATATCTCAGAACCAGTAATGTTGCATCCCAGAGTGACCATGTGGGATCTCTATAGAAACTTGCTATACTCACAAGAAAAGAAATATATGGCCTAGTAACGGTCACTTAAATCAGCTTCCCCACCAGTCGTTTATAGTACTGAGACTTGTAATTGGCATTCTTATCTTCGTCAGACCATACATTGATGTTCTGCTCCATAGGAGTATCAACCACTTTGGCACTAAGTGATCTGGTTTCTTGTAGTAGATCCATGACATACCTCTGAGGAAACAAGTACTTCTGTGCCATGAGTGACCTGAGTCCATAGAGACTAGAGAGTGCGGGGTTGTTCCTTATCTTTACCAACAAAGTGCTTTTGGAGGTATGACTTGGTTTCATGCTCTCATTGACACAATTAATCAGTGCCAGATAGGAGAATATCATCATCATCAATATAACCATCCCAAACTCGACTTGGTTATTCTGACAAACACAATCATCACATGACTGCATATAAGCTCACTCTTGTGATTACTTGGCTAAGCTTCTCAAACCAAGCACGTGGACTGTGTTTGAGTCCATAAATTGCTTTCTTAAGCTTGTAGACTTGGTTCTTACCCGAGCAACAACTCCGGGAGGTCACTCTATGTAGATTTTTCTTAATGGGATCATCATATAAGATGGAACATATGCCAACCCTTGCCCACCAGAAGGAAGAAGAGTACACGGATAAGGTTCAGACAAGCTATATGAAGAAAATGTCTCAAAATAATCAACGCCCTGTTTGAATGAACCCCTTAGCTACTAATGGGACCTTGTAGTGATTAATGGACATGTATGGGTGATGTTTTACTATTTTTTGAACTGACACCCATCGACAAGCAATAGGCCCGGTGTTGGAAGAACAATCACAAAGTTCCATATACCACGGGATGATATGATAAAGCTACCATCTCTGTCATAGCCCATTTCCATGCAAGGATCTCCATGGCCTCTGCAAAGGGAATGGAAACAAAAGAAAGAGACAAGGCAAACTGGCGATAAAGCACCTAGTCAAGCAAAGGAGACATTCACCTATAGGATAAGGTGTAGTGCATCTACGTTTACTCTGTGAATAATAATTGAGAATCGTTACGAATAACAATTGGAAGAGTAAGGTCAGAAGGTGCAGGAGGTATGAGATTGTCGTAAGGGTCGGAGGATGGTCGAAGGATCAATCAATATTGATCATTGAGAAGATAATGGTACAATAGGACTCCCTTCTACATGCTTAGCTGCAGCTATAGGAAATATCGAGAACGGTAACGAAACGATCTTAGTAGGAGTAATGATGGATGAAGGAGAAGACTCATTTAAATGTATGTCATGTTGGCAGATACATATGACTGTTGAGTGATATAATCATAGCAATATTATACTTTCTAGGTATGAGAATATTTAAGGAAGACACAATTGATCGATCTAGGAGAGCATGTAAAGACTAGGGCTGAAGTCTTGAGCAAAGGTAACACAACCAAAAAACTTGAGGAAGCACATAATGAAAGGGTGATCAGGATAAAGACAGAGATAAAAGATTTGTGTGATAAGAAGGAAAGATGGCATACAATTCATGATATAGTTAACACTAAGGATAGTGCCACTCCAGAAATACTTGAAAATTTTATATGAAGCATTTCGAACAATTGTTGATTAAACATACTCATCGTAGCTCATCTATAAACTTGTCCTGTCACAACAATCATTACAGCTTTTCACTATTTTATTACATGTCCTTTTACAAATGATGTCCGGAGACAAATCCGGTAAATAATAAAGGTAACGTCCTACACAACACATCCTAGATCACAATACAATACAATACACATCATCTAGGATAGTCTCTACTAACAGGCCCTCCCGTGGGCCATAGTAGGTAGCATCTTCCAAATCGTCCTCACATGTGTATGTTATCCAGTCATAAAAGGAGCAAAGTAATACATCTCAATGGTACTGCACAATATGATACAATAATACAAATAAGTTATAAACTGGAAATGACAAGTAGAATAAGAAAAATACTTGACTACATGCACTAGCTACATGTGGCACGTGCAATCTGAACACTAATTAAGCATGTAGGGGCTAATCGGGAATAAGACATATCATGGAATGATATGCTAGAGGTCATATATGTAATGGACATAAGGCACGTCTCACGACAGTGCTAGCAGTCATGAATCACGATTTGTCCAAGGCTAGGTAGACTACATGTCATGATAGTGTCCACCCTCCCGACACGACACAACAATACGAACAACACATGTGATAAAAGTGCAAGAATATGAAACACAATATTTGTAAAGTAAAATGAGGGAGTATGTTACCTGCCTTCGTCCAAAGCTCGTAGAAGTCGCTCCTAGCCCGAACCTATGCATAATATAAGAATTTCGTATAAGGTCTCCTTTTGGCCAAAATCCCATCTAATGCTCAAAATCCCAAATAATATTCACAAGATCATTTTAGTTAGAAGCCATTTAGAAAATCTCATTTGATATTGTAATATTTGAACAACCCAATCTAACAGTCTGTAATAACCATTCCTCATCTAATCTATTTACTAAACCTGACAACTCTCGGCCCACAATTATAAGCCAGCAGAAATTTCTTAGAGATTATGTTCCATTCTTATTAAAACCCAACTTCTGAATTCGTAATAAAAAAACTCCAATCCCAGTTATTGACTACCGGTGTTCACAAATTTTCCCTTAACTAACTAATTAACCAATTTCTCAAGATTTAGCTACTAGGCTCTGGCCCCAAAATCCAGACGTTAGAGCTAGCTCCTAGAGCCCGGTCTTAGCTTATTACTATGGAATTACTCTAAAGTTCAGTAGAGCCGTATATTCGAACACTTAGCTCAATATGAATTTTAGGTCAAAAAGTGACTGTTGGGTTCAAGATTCAATTCTTAACATACTAGTCTTCCCGCCCATGGTTCAAATCAATTCTCTCCAACTCCATACAATCTAAAATTTCGAATTCAAACCTTTTTTCAGAACCTGTGTCTACCTGATATTGCTATTAGTTTCAACTTGAATTTAAATATTAGATAATTAGCCCCCATGTCAATCGAACACCAATCTGTGTCGAACTAGACACTATTTCCAGTGTCGAACAGGCACAATGATGATCATTGTCATCGATCATCCTACAGGTCAAATGTCAAGAAATGAAGGACGGAATAAAATATACCTTTTTAGTATCGAATTGGACTAATAGAGAGAGTCGTGAGTCCAACTACGTTGGATACAATCGTTCCCGTGTCCAGGTTCAAACTGGACTCTCACTGAAGCAAATCGTCGAAAACATACAATGCAGACACAGAAGATAGAATTCAGTGATCTATCTTGATCTATAATGATCAAGAATTCAAGAAAACGATCCAAGAATTGGAAGGAAAAGATTAGACAACTCACCGATTCGAGTTCGTTGTCGATGATCGGACGATCTTCGAGTTCACCATCGTTCAGTCGGACATTAACAAATCCTCTGTTACAAATGATTTCAGAAACAAATATTCACAAGATTCAACATAGCAAAATGAAGGAGAAGTGATCGAGGCTCACCGAGTGATCACCGGAGTCATCATCTTGGTCGAGTTTGAGTTTGTCGATCGTCGGTGATAGGTCGATCTCCATCGAGTTCATAGGTGTCTGTTCGAGTCGAAAACATCAAATTAACATAATCACAAGAAATCAAATTAGAAAAGAAGAACAAAGGATAAGGAACGACAAGCTCACCTTTGGTTCCTCAACAATTGGTATTCAGTTCTTGTCGTCGATGATCGAACTAGATCAAACAACGTTTGTAATTGAATCAAAAGAACATTCAGAGTTTAGAAAAGAACATAATGAAATAGTGAAAGGAAGATGAACTCACGATAGATCACTGGAGAAGACGATTTCCACCGATCGCCATGGCCACTCGAGCTCTCGAGCTTGGTTTCTTGAACGCAGGAAAGAGGAAGAGAGAGAGAGTTATCTCTCTGTTTTTTTTAACCAAAGGAGAAACTGTGGGTCGAGCCCAAGAGGTTGAGAAGAACAGTAATTGAAAATATTTGGAAAATTGATTGGAATGATTTGTGAAGAAGAAAACTTAAGGTATTTATAGAGTTGGAAAGTAGGCTCCAACTGGCCCAAGAACATGCGCTTATTTAACCTATATTACTTAATTAACTAGGTTCATTCCTTTAGTTAGGAAGAATATTCTAGATTCCTAAGTTAGTTAGAGGAATATTCTAGGAATATTCCAAATGCTCTAGTTGGACATATGCTTAAATATCTAATCCTCTATTAATTACTAGCATGCCACTCCCTCTACATAATTTCTTATTTATTTACTAAGCGTGACATTCCCTTTCACTATTGACTAATAAATTTCTTGAAAACGTTTATTATTGGATTTTGAGAAAAAGGGGTTACAGTATTGGTTATGATATCTTCTTGAAAACGTTTATTATTGAATTTTTACTATTGACTAATAAATTTCTTGAAAGCGTGACATTCCCTTTTCACTATCTACAAGGTTCGCAGAATCAGAATTGGTTTTGATATCTTCTTATCGAATCGATATTGACGATTTCAATAGTTTGTATTAGAGTTTTTTTTGTTCGAAAAGCCAAATAGCAATAAAAAATTATTAAAGGCCCAGGAAACTAGTTGGTATATTTAGGCATAACAGACCCATTCCGATGGGAGAAGGCTTGGGTTCTGATGGGAGAAGATTCATAAATTTCTTATTTTTCCAGCCTATAGACAAAGTGACCCGACAATAGATAGTTTTAAATAAACAAAATTAAGATGGTCAATGTGTAAATTTAAAGATAAACAACTTCAACAAATGATAATGTTTGCGGTGTATAGATAAGCAGGGCCGGTCCTAGGGCAAGCCCAACAAGCCAGTGGTCTTGGGCAACCCCCTATGCATAGGGCAACCTTTTACCAGGCAGGCAGCCAAAAAAAATGTTGCTGCTGAGTGCTGACGCATGTGTGCGGGTGCGGTTGGAAGAAAAGAAATGTTCTCCCTCTTCAATTCTGATCCCATTCCCCAAACTTTTCTTCTTCTTCTTTTTCTCGCGCCGAACAGTCGCCGAGTCTAATCTGTACTACCGTCCGTCGCTCCGTGCTGAGGTTTCTTCACATCACATCTAGAACTAGATATTCCTCTCTCCTCTCCCTCTAATTTCTCCATCCGGCATGATTTTTGTTAGAGGTGATACTGTTAATTTAGTGGAGTTTAGGATTCGCTAGGGTAAAAATGATCAATAACTCTTGATTCGTGTCGGTTTCAGTCGACTATTGGAACCTTGCTCTGGACAAATTCGAGGGAGAAAGAACCTCTAATAAGATATTAATGATTGTTAAGTTTTTTGCATAATAATTATTATTCATGTCTAAAGAATACTGGTTTCAACTAGTGTTGATCAATGACTACAAGAAAGAATCGATGACTTTATAACTGCTCACGAGGAGCAACAAGAAGAGGTCCATTACATTCACTTCCTTAAGTGATATCTGCTTAAGTGCTTATTTTCATATTTTTGGTTTCATAGGAAGAAAGAAATGGACACTAAGAAAGAAAAAAATGTGGTATTGGGATTTGGGAGTTTTGTTAATGATTATATATATGTTGATGTTGTTGCTTGCGGCAGCTGAACTGAGTTTAAAGGGCGAGAAAATTTAATGAAACCTCAAAACATGGATTTTGATCCAAACATGAGATTGGATTGATTATATATGTTGGTGTTTTGTTCAAGACCCTGTATTAAAGAGACTGATTATTTGTTCGATTATTTTCTTCTAATTTGCCTACTTTCTCCCTGTATGCTAATCTTATGAACTTCTGGAATGTTATTTTTCCTTGTCTATCATTTTTGTTACATTTAGTTATTCTAGTCTTTTTCGGTGTTAGTTGAAGCTTACATTAGAAAGATGTAGTTCATGCTTACATGTCAAGAAACTCATCATCTGCAATTGACACAATGTGGTTCAAAATAAAGATGATCAATTCAATTAGCCTTCTAAGGTTCATATAAGTGCCCAAGAGAAATGCTTTGGGCATCTTGCGCGTACAGAATTTCAGAACCTTGCTAGATTACATGGGAGTTAAAAAAACACTACATTTTACCATGGAGTGCTTAATTGGATTTTGACACACATAGAGCAACGAAAATTAGTTCTGTCTAGGGCAACCCAACCCTCCGGGCCGGCCCTGTCGATAAGTAATATTATTGTATCACTCGAGCATCTTGACCTTCAGTACGACTGAATTATTGTGTCAACATTGTTTTCTCTAGGTTGTCAACTCATGTATTTTATTGTATATCGATTTGTTTGTGTATCGTGTATAGTATGATACAATAACTCAAAGAGATTAGGTCTATACATCTAAATCCATATAGGAATATGATTTAGTAAATTTTCTCATAAAGTTTTTTACTTTTGTCCCATTTTTCCAAGTATATCTAGTTCTAGAATCCATATTCTTAATTATACATTACACAACTCAAGTAAAAACTGATACTACCTATAAGCCTATATGTATCGTATTGGATCAACTCATACGTGACGAAATACTAGTATATATATTGTATCGTAAGATACTAACAACATAGATTTTTTGTTGTATATCTCTTTTTTCTTTTTTTATTTACTGAATTGACAAGAAAAATGAATCTTGATATAAAAAATGTAAGTTGATGTCAGTGGGTGGCACTATCGAATTTGGACATGCCAAAACAAAACGATACAAATTCGGACATGCCAAAACAAAACAATACGATGCAGCAGATATGTGTTCGTATCGGCATATTTATCGAAGGAATTGGCCTCTCACTTTAGTTACTGGGCAATATGGGACTAAAGTAAGAGTCCAAAAGTATACTAAGAGTAGATACACGAGTAGTATCTTTAACTGGTCAAATAATTTAGAACTCTTGCTACATGAACTTGTTTTCTGCCATAACATCTCTTTAAATGGTGTGGAATATGGAAATAGCTACAAGTTGGTTTCCCTACAGGCCCTTGACAATTTGAGTAGCAATGTGCCACTCCCCTTCCGGGAATGACATAGTCCACTTTTACACACTCGAAGTGACACCGGGTGATATCAATGTAACACGTCACTTACAGGTGGCAATCTAACCACCCTCGCTTATCATTGTACGGGTTGGGAACGACGCTACTAAAGGATGCCCCATTGTGCATTCTTTTAAGTTTTAAGGACTGATTTCATAGAGATTTGAGAACGTTTAATGCTAGTTGTGCGCTACCTAACACAACCGTTCTTTATGATTGGCAGGGAAATACAATACATGAAGCTATATATGTTTGCGTACACACAATATGAAGCAGGGGCACTCCAAAAATCTGAGCCGTGTCATGTCAGATACGTATCGGACACTACCCAGACACTTCAAGATACATTAGGACACCAAACTAGGTACCGTGTCCGTGTCACTGTTGTCCTTGTCCGTCATATGTGTGTGTGTATAAAAGAAGATTTCTTATACAAGGATTTACTACAATTAACCAGCAGATCACCTGTTCCTTGAAAATGAGATCAACACTGGAGTAGTGCTAGAGGCTTAAATGTGGGTTGTAGTATCCCTGAGGCAGTATCATGGTGGTAATAGTGTCAACATGTGCAGATCCTGTTGTTCCTTTCACAATCTTTTTTGACATGATTGATCCCTTGCTGCGATGGACATGGTATTCTCTACCGATACAACATTGATATTAATGCAGGCGCAGCAGCTGCAACTATCTCCACAAGGGGATCATAGCAATTACTTATCCAATGAACACCCATTGATCCTTCATCAGAAAGGGTTGCTACAACTTTCTCACCACCTGTTCGATGTGTGTCATGGTTCTCTTTACATCAATTTCTAGCAAGGGATCGCTCTATTGAAGCTACTTCCATAACAAATGAACACTTCTTTTCCTACTGCATGAACCGTGCTCTAGAAAAGCTTTTCCAAACTTTGCTTTACTGAAGCTGTTGATGTGACACGGGGGGTTTTCATGAGTGTTCTTGGAGTATATCTGCCTGTCCTTATCCTCCCTCCCTATATATGTGCACCTGCGTATGTGATTTTCCATTTATGAAAAAGGTTCTTTGGAGACTAATTTTCTCAGGTCCAGTTTTATGAATGTTTCACTTACCACTAGAGCATATGGTTAGCAACTTGAGGTTAAATTGTGATGCCTCAAAATTGATATATATTCCAACTTGGATGTGTGACAGTGTGATGTTGCACCTGACTATAGACATATTATGCAAAATAAGTATTTAGAAGATATGCCATATGCATGAACCAGAGGCGTATGACTATTGACATTTCTTTATAAGCACAACCAATTGTTAGGTAGTCTTTTGGTCCTTGATTCAATATTAGTATGATTGCCAATCCATAGACAAAGTTGTAGTAGAGTATGTGCAGAAAAGGAGTGTGCATGCTAGATAACCAAATGTTAACAGATGGAGAAACATTTAATACGTCTGAAACTTTTAGGCAAAATTAATTACTTTGTCCTTGGATCTACAAATGCTGTTGAATTTGCACATAGGAAAGAAAGAAACTGCACTGCATGGTTAACAGTGACTTCCAAATCACAAAGAAGTGAGACAACTTCATTTTGCATATATTAATTTGGATCAATGCTCATATCTCCAACAGACCTCAGTTGGTCCTTGTCTTAATTTTTTTTTTTTAACAAAAGGAAATTTTATTAATGAAGAAAGGAGTGAAAACTCCAAATGGCGCATGGAGCAAAAACCATGCTGCCTACAAAATGTGGGGCCCAACCCCCACCAACTACCAAAAGAAACAGAAGCTCCTAAAGGGAGCACAAAAGTATCACTTGGGAACTAACCCAAGCAAAGTAAAGTGGGGCCATGCACACCCACTCAAAAGCAAAAAATTACACCACAACACAGAGAGACGTAGGGACTAATCCACACGTCCAAGAGAGCTCAGGAGTGCCAATGTGGGGAGATGATCACCCACCCAACTGTACAAGAAAGGCACCGAACCTATGATACAGAGGCGTCTATCATAATAGCGGAGCAAATCGGCGCCGGGAAGCTCCGAGAGGTGAGAGAAGATCTTCCCTTCCTTTGCTTCAAAAGCTACGGAAGCAAGAGCTTTTGCCACCCCATTAGCTCGGGAGTAGGTCGAACGGAACAACGGGAGAGGGGTGAGATGGGCCCGCAATTTCCGGATTTTGTACACAAGAGCCCAAGGAGGAGCCTCAGTAGACAACATGATACCGGCAAGGCGTTGTGAAGTCGATTCGACCTCGTTGATCACCCAATTCTTCTCCCTGCAATGAGAAGCCGCCAGTAGAAGAACCTCCATCTCCGGGATGACGCTAGCATAGTTGTCAAAGAAGAGAGAAAAAGCCGCAATGAAGGTGCCGTTGCTGTCGCGAATAATCCCACCAGCAGCCGTGCATGGGGGATCGTGACAGCGTCCGGCGATGTTAAGCTTCAGACCAACGGCGGGGGGCTTCCAAAACACACGAGACCGAGCGGATAAGTCGCTGTGTTGGTCCCCCGAAGATGCCCCAACCTGGGTAGCATGTCCGGGCCTGATCGGGGGCAGCCGAGATACGGCAGCAGCGAGCGGAAGGCCCCTGCTGCTGGACGCGGTGATGGGGGGAGGAGCGCAGCAGTGCGCGGCGATAGGAGGAAGCGCGCTGCAGAGCAGCGGTCGCATCGGGTGGGGGGTCCAGCGGGTTGCTGACAGAGGCGCCCCCCTGAACAACAGGCGTCTGGTCCTGAGTGGGGACGATCCTAGCAGCTGTCCGCCTTCTAGGAGCAGCAACCCCACCGGCCGTGGGGTCGGGAACCGCAATCTGGAGTTGTAAAGCCAACGTGATACGGCTGATAATGAAGTCGCAGTTCCTGGTACCTTTGCCGAATAGGATCTCATTCCTTTGCTTCCAGATTTCCCACAGCGCATTGGCGAAGATGACGTTCCTGCTAATACCCGAAGGAGAAGACAAGGAAACATTGTTAAGCCATACCTGAGCTAATTGTTCCATGTTGGACGGGGATAAGGAGAGTTGGAGCTCTGTCCCGAAATGATGCCAGATCTTGGACGCCGTCTCGCTCACGACAAAAAGATGATCAATAGTCTCCGTCGCCGGGTTCTCGCAACATGAACACATGGAAGCCAACTTGAAACCCATAGATGTAAGCCTCGCGTCGACCGGGAGCGCATTCTGGCTAAGCCGCCAAAGAAAAGCCCCTATGCGAGGTTGAATGAATTTGTTCCAATAATAGGGACTCCAAGTGTCTTTCGGATACCGCCTCCTGTAGAAGTCCCAATAGGACTTAGTGGAAAAGTCCCCATTTTGATTAAGAACCCAACAAATTTTGTCTTTATCCTCATTAAGCACAATCTCATCCAGCTTGTTCTTGGCCTCCATTGGGAGGTAGTCACGAATGTTAACAGTAGCACCGGAAGCCGCTCTAACAAGAGGAGAGCACACAACCTGTCTAAGAGAAGGAATGTAATTAAAATCAATAGGTTTGATGAAAATATTACCACACCAATTGGCGCCCCATACGGGAATGTTCCCACGACCCGCCACCCATTGACAATGAACGTAGACCGTCGGAAGGACCATCATCATTGAACGCCAAAGGGGTGACGGGTTGTGCGGTATCACGTAGTTGGGCACCGTAGGATTCCCATACTTCCGCAACATATAATGAGCCCAAAACGACTCCCCCTTAATAAGCGACCAACATCGCTTCGCGTGAAGCGCTATCATAACTTGATCGAGGGATCGTATCCCCAAGCCCCCCTCGTCCATATATCTGCAAACCTGGTTCCAAGAAATCCACCGCTTCCGGTGCCTCTCTACAGAGTTCCAGAGGAAGGCCGCCATGCTTTTCTCAAAATTCTTAAGGAGTTGATTAGGAGGTTTAATGACCGAAAGAGCATGGATCGGAAGAGCGTTGAGAACACTCTTAAGTAAAGTAATCTTACCCCCAAACGAAAGCAAACGGCCTCTCCATCCAGAGATACGCTTGTCAATTTTAGCCGCTAGGTCCAAAAAGTACTCCGGTTTAGCTCTTCCCTTATAGAGAGGGACCCCTAAGTACTGAATTGGGAGGAAGGTGAGCTTCAAACCGGATCTATTAGCAATAATCTCTGCATGGCTGGACATGTGAGGTTTGTTAGAAACAATTAAAGATGATTTGGATAGGTTGATTACCTGACCGGACGTATCGGAGTAGTCCCGCAGCGTTGAGAGAAGACACTCCAAATTATTAGTACCCCCGTTGATGAAGATGAGGTTATCATCCGCATAGAATAGATGAGAAATGGGGAGGCTGTCAATTTGACCAGTGAAGTGCTTCAGGTGACCATGGAGGCTCACCTCAGAAATCTTCCGGCTAAGCGCGTCGTGGGCAATAATAAAGAGAGCGGGAGAGATAGGATCCCCCTGGCGCAACCCTCTGAAAGATCGAAAATAACCCCCGGTTTTCCGATTAATGGAGATGGAATACCAACAATTCAAAATGACCCGGTAGATGAGATCGGTCCATGTGTGACTGAAGCCAAACTTCTGCAACACCCGAATAAGACAGGACCAATTGACTCTGTCATAGGCTTTGGACATGTCAAGTTTAATAGCCACGTTACCCCCAATGATCTTGTTGTCGATAGTCTGAATGATCTCCTACGCCATGCTAATGTTCTCGTGAATGCTCCTCCCTTTGACGAAGCCCGACTGTTCCCTCGATATGATAAGAGGGAGAACCGAGGAGAGACGCTCCGCCAATATTTTGGAGATAATTTTGTGCGCGAAATTACTCAGGCTAATCGGCCTAAAATCCTGGCAACTCAAAGGCTTATCTCTTTTAGGAATAAGAATTAAATTAGCCGAACTTATACCTTTCGGAAGATGGATGCCAAGGAAAAAATCCGTAACTGCCGCCCTGACGTCGCTCTTGATGATGTCCCAGCAGCTGGTATAGAAGAAGCCCGTGAACCCGTCAGGACCAGGCGCGCTCTGAGGGTTGAGAGACTTGACCGCCAGTTCCACCTCTGCCTCCGATGGGGTGGCACACAACTCCGTGTTATGGGCTTCCGTAATGAGACTAGGAATGCACTCGATGAAGGGGTCCGCGGGAGCAGTGGGGGCGTGCCCAAAGAAATCTGAGAAGTGCTGGATGGCCCGGTCGAGGATAACGTGGTCCGCAATGGCCGTCCCATCCTGTTCATACATACAAATTTTGTTGCTTACCGCCCTTTCTTTGATCACCGCATGAAAGAAGGAGGAATTCCGGTCCCCGTCCGTGATCCAACACATCCTAGCTTGGTCCGCGAGAAGTTGTTCCTCCATAGCCAACACAGATTTGAGCCGTTGTCTCGCGGAATGAAGAGCAGTTCCCATCAAATCACACCAGCGGCCTGAGGGACTCCTCGATATCGTCGACTTCTTGTTGCAATTCCCTCTTTTGTTTCCGCAAGTCGCCGAACACATTCCAATTCCACTCCCTGAGAGTGTTTCTAAGTCTTTTCAATTTGTTGTGAAGAACGATTAAGGGCGGGCCATCGCAAGTCGAGTTCCAGCACGTGTGGACGACCTCTTTGAAGGATGGGTGGCTGGTCCACATTCGTTGGAAGCGGAAGGGAGCCGGTGGATTGTTCGAATCTGAGGGAGAAATAAGAATAGGAGAATGGTCAGAATAAAGACGAGAGAGATGCGTTACCGTAACAGGAACGTTGTCGAGGAGGAATTTCGTATCATAGAGAACCCGGTTGAGCCTCTCCCAGGTGTTCGGGTGATTGATGAGGCCGTTGCACCACGTATAAATAGACCCCTGAAAACCTGCGTCCATCAGCCCATTCTCGGATATAAAGGAAGTAAAATCAGCAGTCGCAACCCTGTCGATAGGTCTCAGGGCCCGACTTCTCTCCCGCCGAAGCAACTACATTGAAATCTCCGGCAAGAATCCACGGCGTCTGACATGTGCCGGAGAAAGCGGACAGGGCTTGCCAAAGTTCCCTACGTGTTCTCATAACACAGCTCGCGTATACCGCAGTAAAAGCCAACTCATGCCTAGAAGACTGATAGGAGATGTTGCAGGACACATATTGCAAATGAATGTCGGAAATAGTAAGGCTGATGTTGTCATTCCATAATATCCAAATGTACTTATTCCTCTCACCTGCATGGAAGAAAATTTTCATGTGAATTTCATTAGCCAGGACGGGGAGATTCTCCCCGTCAATTTTTGGTTCAAGAATAACTAAAAGATCAGGAGAGTATTTACAAATAAGAGAGTTTAGATACTTCCTAGTTGGTTTGTTCCGGACCCCTCTCACGTTCCAGACGAGGGCCTTAAACATTAAGAGAGGCTTGAGCTTGGTTTTTGGCCTCTGTTGAGTGCCTAGTCTGTCGAGAAGTATGTGGCAAAATAGAAGACTCGGAAGTCCTCCTGACACTCGGAGTAGCCTTGACAGGCCGCTCTTGTTTTTTCTTTGAATTGGCACCCTCCTTTTGGATCCTCTTAGGCTGTCCCACGTCTCCTTCCTGTTCCGTTCCCGCATTTGTAGCCTTAACGCACTGCCTTTCCTTGCCCAAGTGGTCCGGGCTGTCATAGACCCCTGTTATCGCATCATGAAGAGTATGCAGCGCTTCCATTTGGCGCTCCTCACTGGACTTCTTCTCATTCCCCTCTGGCCTGTCATTGGATCTTGCCTCCCGAAGAGAGTCTTTTCTTGACAGCTTCTCATTCCCCCCATCCTTGTCTTAATAGATTTTATTACAACAACAAAGCCTTGGTCCCAAATTTTTAGAGTTGGCTATTTGAATCCTCTCCCATTCAGCTCTGGTAAGGGCCATGTCCCAGTGATAATAACAAAAAGTATATTTTTATTTCTTTCCCTAGAATAATTTCTGTTATATCTTAGAATTATATACACAAACAAATACCTCAGAAGAATATATATCTTTGTGTTGAGTTTCATGGTACCAAGCTTCGGTAGCATGTTGGGGTTCAGAAGTCATGCGACCGGCTTAACTGCAAGGGAGGCGGTCAGCTTGACGATGAGGGAGGCGGCTAACATGGCTACAAGGCAGGTGCTGGCAACCAATTTTGAGAACCAGAAAGGTGGGCAGCTTGGCGACGAGAAACGTGATAACTTGGCGGCAACCAACATGTTGACAAGGGATGCGGCAGGTATAGCAGTGAGTGAGGCCGTATGTATGGCGGCGAGGGAAGCGTCCAACATAGCGGAGGGAGAGAGGCATCTAACATGGTGGTGAGAGAGGCATTCATCTTGGCAGTGAGGAGGATACGGTGCAGTGAGGCGGACAGCTTGTTGATAAGGGGAACGGACAACTTGGCAGCAAGGGAGAGTTGGAGGTGAAGTTGAGAGAAGTCCTTCTAGGACGACAATCTTAGTTGGTGACAAGAAAACGACATTGGGGTAAACGACGATGTGGTCAGAAACACAAGTAATCAGATTTTTTTGGTTCCAATTTTTTAAACTCCCTATAACAATCTCTCTCCCTCTCTAACTTCTATTAGAAAAGATCAATCTTATTTCTTTTTCTTATTCTTCGTCCTCACCTCTTGCCTACTCATCAAAGAATAACGATGAGCTGACATTAACGGGAGAGTAACACATGAATAAGGTGCCCACTTGGCTTCTCTCCTTCGAGGATCATAGGACCTGCTCTAATACCATGTTGAGTTTCGTGATTCGAAGCTCTAATACCATGTTTAGTTGACATGCAGAGGAAGAAAGTGATGGTGGCTAACCCAAAGATCAGTAGAGAACATAAATGGTAGGCAATAACTAGCATCTCCATGGGAGAGTTTCTTTCTATTTATAATAACTCAATAATACAAATAGCAAAAGCTCTAATAAGTCAAGAATAAAAGTAAAACTTACAGATTTAATTGGGAAAGGTAGATTCTTGAGTTAGCCAATAAATGTAGACTAAATCCAATAGACCCAAATAAACTACTAATCCTAAAATACAGCTATAACATACTATATTTCTTATTTAATATATATGCACATGGCACACACATAGTACATGCATACGTATCTCATAATTAGCCTTCACATGATTGTGGCAATTTTGACATGAACATATTATACATGTACCTTATTGATGCACGCGTCCCTGAAACCATTTGTTAGAAAATCACCTTGGCAGAATTTGGCTTCAGTGTTGTCATATGACCTATTCTTGCCATGAGATCACATAATATATGCCACATTGACATTTAGAATGTTGAGGACTATGTTTATTTATTTGTTTTTTTATTATTGCTGAAGTATTTGTTCGGGTGTTTATGTGGAGTTTGGGTGAATTGTCTTTTATATAATATTTGATGATATGCTGTCCATATGTGCAGCTTGAAAAGAGTATTCGTGGGATCTCTTTTTCTGCAGAATGGAGTAAACTTGTGGATGACTCGGGGGAGTTTTCTTCTCTGGGTGTTGTATGCCGCTCTTTACCTGGTCAAAAACATGGACCTGGTAGAAGACGTAAGAAACCATATGTTGCTTCTGAAGCTGAAGATGATACTTCCAGTGATAGCTCAAAGACTCTGCAATGGTGGCGAGGGGGGAGGCTCTCAAAGATTGTATTTCAGAAAAGGACACTATGTAGTTCACTGGTCAAGAAAGCAGGTCGTCAAGGTAAGAAGTACTTTGCCTCTTGAGTTTCTCAGATGCCAATTGATATGATTCAATTTGGTAATGGGCGCAATTGATAGTTCACTGATCAGGAAATATTTTTCGCATCAGGTGGTTCCAAAAGGATACTTGGTATTCATTATCCTGAAGTCTCTGGACTTCCTAGAAGATCTCGACAGCTTGCATGGAGAACATCTGTACAAATGAGTAAGAATTTATCTCATCTTGCCCTGCAGGTTAGTTCTGTTCCATATTTGTATGAGGGTTGCTGTCATTCTTTTGGTATCTATCAGGAACTCTTTTCCTCTTATTGTTTATCAGGTCAGATATTTGGAAGCTCATATAAGATGGAGGGATCTTGTTCGTCCAGAGGAAAATCCTTCTGATGGAAAAGGGTCAGAGGTTGATACCATAGCTTTCCGAAACGCATTCATTTGCGACAAAAGGATTACTGAAAACAAGATAAGCTACGCACTTACTTTCGCCATTCAAAAGCATCTACCTCTACGCGTGACAAAGAATATTTTGGAAACGGAAACAACCCAAGATGGGAATGGCAAGTCATGGTTTTCCGAAGACCATGTCCCTTTATACTTGATAAAGGAATATGAAACAAAAGCTGGTATGAAGCCTTTTGGTCCACCTTTAAACTGTCAACAAATGTTAAGACCACGTCGTTTGCCAAAATTGGAGATAAGGCAGCTGAAAGGCCAGGATGACATATTTTCGTATCTTATACGGAAGAGGTATGAATATTTCCACAATTTCCAATATGGTATACTCCTGGTAAAAGTGTTTTTTTTTGTTGCATGTTTATCCTTTTCTATTTTGTTTCAGGAATGCTGTTAGATGCAGTACTTGTAGAGGTATGGGAATGTTGGCTCTCTTAAGTTTTTGTGTGCTTGTTTACCTTTAGGGTATTTAAGTAATTAGTGATTGAAATTTGTATGCTTTCTTTCTATCCCTCCTTCCCGCAGTTTACTATCAGAAGGATTGCACAATAACTTCACCTGCTGCCAAAGAAGGTGATTTGGAACTTTTCACGTGCACTAAATGTTACCGTATGAAATTTGCTTCACTAGTAGGAAGCAGCAGTAAACAGAATTCAAATACACAGCTACATTTACAAGGGAAGAATCAGCAGCAGTTCTTAAAAGGGCCACATCAGCAGCAGTTCTCAAAAGGGCAGAATCAGCAGCAGTTCAAAGGGCAGAATCAGAATCAGTGTATACAAATGCAAAATCAGCTGGTGACTAGTACGAAATTAGTACTTAAGGTTGGACAGAATATATCCGCACAGCAAGTTGGCAAAAAGGAGGTTCAATCGGAGATTAGCTGTTCTGCATCTGGTTCCAAGTCTGAACGGAAACGTAACTTGAACATTTCTACATATGGTCTTATATGGAAGCGAATGAGAAGTGATGGTCCTGGGAAGGAGGATTTCAGGATGAATTATATTATACTTAAGAAAACAGAGGGTATTGATCCTTTGAGAGGTGTAACTTGTTGCCTCTGCAATAAGCCTTACTGTGCAGATCTGATGTATGTCTGCTGTGAATTGTGCCACAGTGAGTATGAAAATGAGAACACAAATGCTGGTCTATTTAGGAATATCAGAAAATTTATATACTAACTTAATGCATATTCCATTGTCTTTCTCTTGCAGACTGGTACCATGCAGATGCTGTGGAACTTGAGGAAGCCCAAATCTTTGATTTGGTAGGATTCAAGTGTTCCAAGTGTCGAAGAAGGCGGTCACCAAGGTGTCCGTATTCGGACTTGGATTACAAGAAGCCAAATGTTTACAAATTCACTCCATTTAATGTAGAAAGGAACGGATTTGATCTATCTGAAGCTCGGGAATTTGTGCATCCAAGTACCTCGGAATTTAATTTAAAAGTGGAAGATTTTGATGCAGATGCCCTTCTTTATTCACTGGGAATGGTGGAGCCAGTTGAAGAGGGAGCCATGGCTTCTGAAGTTCAATGTGGTGAACCTAGAAATGTGCCTAAATACCAGAAAAAACTCTCTGTCAGGAGGCCTCAGGTTAAACAGGAATTTTCCGAGTGTATGCAAAGTCTATCGATGAGTAGCAATCTTGCCGAGGGTGGAATGGGTGTTAATGAAGCAATGACAACTGAGGAGCCAAACTTGATGTCAGAGGAGTTATCAGATCAAGTGGAATGGGACTACTCTCAGGATTGGGGTTATGTCGACGGAGATTTTGGCAGCATGTATCTTGGGGACCAGTTGCATGATCCAGAAACCAGAATCACTGACATGGAATATGAACCACAAACATACTTCTCTTTTACTGAGCTTTTGGCATCTGATGATGGTCAAATAGATGACCAGTATGGTATGTCTACAAATATGTCAGGAGACTGGTCTCTTGATAATTCTGGAGCTACCCACCAGGATGTTCCTCATGGTTCATCTGGTGCGTATGAAATGGGGACAGAGAATCAGTTTGCTGCTGCCAACAAAACTGCTGTGGAAGGGGTAGCATGTGAGAAATGCAAACTGAACCAGCCCTCACCAGATCTTGTGTGTGAGAGATGTGGTGTGTGTGTACATTCTCATTGTTTCCCTGGTGAGGAGAGTAAGGGCGCTCTGTGGAGATGTGATGGCTGCCGCAATTGGCAGTAATTCACCTCTCTTAACAGTATAACATTGTTGTCTGCTCTTCAGGTATTAAGAATAGTATAGAGGTTTCATTGACATGAAAAGAAAGCACCATTCTTTGATCTGAATATAACGAACATTTCTGGATGGACTGCACACTGCAGGAGAGCAGCCTCATTCCTAGGAGCCGATGTTGGAAACATAAAGATTTTTGTTTTTTGGATTTTTGATCCGCACACCACCCTTGGTTTCTAGTAGTTTGAGATTGCTTTCAGTAGATGCGGATAAAATGAATATTTTGTTGAACAAGCATTATATTTTGAACTGTATATAACAAAGATGGGTTCCCCTTTTGGAAGAATTCTTAAAACTGGAATGCTGCTGAGTTTGGAATGCTTGACATTGCTGAAGTCCGTTATGTTTGTTTCTATTAACTAAGGGGTGGAGACGGATGATTATGACAATATTTATTTGTTTTATTTTTTGTAATGGCTACATTGTACGTATGATGTATAAAGTTAGAAAACTCATAGAGAACTTTGTATGTATGATGTATTAAAGTTGTGAAACTTCATACTTTCTCCCTTGATGTTATGCACCTTCTAATAAAGACAACATAATTTGCTAAGGCAAAATAGTAGTTGCTGTAATATTTTTTTTAGGTCTGGATTTGAATCTAAGATCTTTCCAATAATCTTCACCACCCCCAATGCTGTGCTACCCTTGATAGCAAAACCTTTGCAGTTAACAATATAACAACATTTTGGTATGTGTTTCAAGTGGCAAACCGAATATTTTGAAATAGGAGGGGTGCTTGCTTAAGTAACTTATCACTATAAGCGTCATACTATAAGCGTCATAAATCATTTTCTTTAGTATTCTTTGCATCATTATAATTATAAATCATTATTATAATTATTATAAATGCTATCCTACAACTCTAGTGTTTTTGAGTAGTTACAAGACTTTAATATGGTATGAGAACAACCAAGATTTGAATATCCTCTGACATTGATGTTTTAAAATCAAATATATGATCCTCTCACTGCAACTCTAAAATTTTGGTGTGGTGATCATTTGGGATTAAGGTCAAAGCACATTAAGATAAGTGCCACAAAAGCAGTATACATGGAACATTTGTTTGGTTGCCTCTTATGGATATACATGCAACATTTCTTTATCATTTACAATAATTTGAGTGTTTGATTTGTTGTAAAGATAACCTAAGTGCAACAAATGTGGCAAAAAAAATAAAAATAAAAAAATCTAGGTACCGCATCAACTTTATAATACTCCTCCGTTGGTATCACAAAGTAAAAGTATGTAACAAGTTACTGCTTACAAGAACATCAATGGCAACAAAACATCCTAATAACGTTACTCCAAATAGTTTTGTACATCCTAATAAAAAGTTAAGTTACAACACAGGTATACGCACTACCGGCAGTTTTGGTATTCGAAGATTTGAAAATTGTGGAAAAACATACATTACTCTGCCTTTTGCTAATGCTATGAGGGTTTATGATAGAATAACGCGTATAGCATCACTCGCCATCGTATTAAAATTGAGACCTTACACTGCCTTTTGCTAATGCTAGAAACACATACATATGAGGGTTTATGATAGAATAACGCGTTTAGCATCACTCGCCATCGTATTAAAATTGAGACCTTACTCTGCCTTTTGCTAATGCTAGATACACATACATTTGAGGGTTTATGATAGACGTGTTCAGGTCGGGGCATAATTTTTCGATGGAAAACTAAAATTTCGTAACAATTGTACAAACAATCTTTATTACGTAACACTTCACAAAAGGTACGTAAGAGAAATTTCAATTCGTGCTACACTTCACAGAAGGTGCACAAAACGTAACACTTCACAGAAGGTACGTAAGAGAAATTCCACTAGTGCTACACTTCACAGAAGGTGCACAGAACGTAACGCTTCACAGAAGGTACGTAAGAGAAATTCAATTAGTGCTACACTTCACAGAAGGTGCACAAATAGAATTCTGATAATATCAACGCAAACACTTCACGGAAGGTGCGCTAATAGAATCCTGAAAAAACCAACAAAGAAGGTGACAGGCGAAAGATGGAAAAACTCCTGCTGGGGTGAATGATCACCGTTGCTCAAAGCTTTATTCGTCCCACATGAATAGCTTACAGGAACCAGCAAGTTCGTCGGAGAACTTGGAACACTCTGCTCTTCTGACTCCTCGGATGAACTCGAACTCCTGTGCAAAACGCAATGCTGGTACAATACCTCTCTTCTCTCTCGCAGCCTCTAAGCACTTGTAAACTTTCTGTCTACTACTTGTGTATTAGTTCTAACCTGTGAGAGAGAAGGAGGAGGCCTTATATAAACCCCAGCAACAACTGTCCGGTTAGCACAATATTAGGGACGTGGTAGTAACCACCCCGAACATGGAGCAACCGCTCAGAACATGTGAAGACACGTTCTGCTGCAAGTTGTGCCACTCACGTAATCAGCGTAATTTGCACTTTACGCACACAGTCCCTTTACGCACCCTACGCACACTACGCACTCTACGCACACTGCGTACGCTGCGTACGCTGCGCATACTGCGCACTCTACGCACGCTGCGCACACTGCGCGCACTGGACTGCGCACTGGGCTGCGTAACTGGACTGCGTAACTGGACTCGCGTAACGGGCCGCGCAACGTGGTCGCGCAAGTGGCTCGCGCAACGAGCACAACTTAAGCGCACTATGCGCCTAGCGACGATGCTGACGTGCTAAGTGCAAAGTGCGCCAACAAAATGCCACATTACACCTCATGAGCCCTTGAGTCCGAGTCCGAGCCCGAGTTCGAGCCCGAGCCCGAGTCCGAGTCCGAGTCCGAGTCCGAGTCACTAAGCCCCTACGGGGCTTAGCTCCTATGGAAATAAATTTTCCAAGAGCAAAAAGCATGAATGCTTTAATTGTTAATTTTAGCCTTTTTTTTCATTATAAAAATAACCCCACATGGTAAATCCATGTGCACATCCACACCACATGTGCATCCCAAATAATAGCAAAGCTAATATATAGAGATACAAACTCTTTGGCCTATCCGACGTGGGACTAAAGTTTCTAAAGGAAAGGCCAAAACTCCAACAATCCTCCACATATCTCTATATATGGGTATAAGTGTTCCCCACAGTAACTGTCCATCATGCATTAGGAGAGATGTCGCTGACGACTTGAATCTTCCCACATGGGTCAAAAATCAGACTATAATACAAGAATGGACTAAGCCTTGAATTCTGCATCATAGCTGAAATTCTTTCCACTCACATAATATAGTTACATGTGTTTATGGCTACACATTAAAGGCCCTGTGCCAGCCTGGTTTCAGTATATAATTTTGGACGTCTACAAGTTTACCCTCAAGAGACGGCCTGATATCTCTTTGTCCATACACTATAGGTGAGTTCATTATAAAGAGACATGGCATGAAGAGTTTTGCGCTTCCCTTGCGGTGCTACGCCGCTATGACATGGCTTAAAGCCGAGGCCTTACCCCATACCGGGAACCTCATCGTAGTGTCGTACTACAGTAGCATGAGGCAACCGCCTCTTTGTAGTGCCAAACTACCCAGCATGAAGCCTTAGGCTCCCTTGCGGTGTTACGCCGCAACGACAGGGCTTGCAAGGCCGAGGCTTTATCCTTAACCGGGTACCTCATCGTGGTGTCGTGCCACTGTAACATGAGGAACTCCTCCTCTTTGTAGTGCTGACTACACCCCTCTTTATTTTAACATACAGCATTAGGCTAACTGCCTATTTGCGGTGCTACGCCGCTATGACTTGGCCTGCTAAGCCGAGGCTTTATCCTATTCCTGGGCAGCACCCCACATATAGGAACCTCATTGTGGAGTCACCCCACTGTAGCATGGAGTTTCACTCCTTGTAGTGCTGCTCTACCGTGCTTCCTGTAAAGCACACCAGGCATTTACTCTGCCTGAGAACTCATTAAGGCAATTAAGCCAACCTTCCCACAGGAACCATTTTTCGCAGAAAACAATAGTAGACAACAGTGGTTATAGGTCCGTAACCTCTCCATGCCCAATAGAACATGTACCCACCGTTCCTGATATTCTTCCAATTATTGGTCCTTCCTTGAACCAAAAGCTAGATGCCTAGTAGATAAATCTTTGAACTAATAGCATAAAACTTTATGGTAGGAATACAATAATATAATATCAGAATGCCTTCAAGCCCATTTTACAAGCTGTGTCATCGACCAGCTGGCGCTTGAGGCCCTTGGTGAACGGATCCGCCAGGTTCTCCTGACTCCGAACATCAATTACTGCAATTATACCTTGTAATGCCCCGCTCCGCACGGTGCATTACGATGAGTCGTTGACTCGAAGAGTTGCGTTTACCCGATGAGGTATCGATGCGAATCGATGCAAGAGTTACGTTGGCCAAAGGTAAGCTTTGAGTCGATTGTCTATGAATCGAATCGATGCAAAAGATAAGTCCCGTTGAGCAAGTGCTGATTTTTGTTGATCTGGTGTACAGGCTATGCTTTTACGTTGGACGATAAGAGGTCGGCATTTTGCCTTATGCAATGAAGTGTCCGTAAAACCAAATCGTGGCCTTGTAACGGATTGTGGCATGGGCGTGATAGGCTAAATCAATCGAGTAGTTCAAAGGAATGGCTAAGTCCAGGAGTTAGCTATGCGATCGAGTTATGGAAGCGAGACGCTTCAATCGGCGAGACGGCAAGGCGTACCGGCTTAAGGTGGACGGGTTCTTGACTCTCTCTCCCTATTCCTTTACGTCTAATAAGAGATATCATTGTATGCGTAATATGTTATCGAGTTAGCGAGCGTGGCTCGGCGAGTAAGTGTCTAAATATTCGTTGAACACTAAGGTAGAACATTGAACAATCGAACAATTGAAGCGACGTGCATCAAGTGTACGAGTAGCGGTAGGGCAATGATGGTAGAACATTGAAAGTCGATATTGAGATGTTCATCATGTGCACGGCTCCGAGAATATTGAACACTAGGCGTAGAACATTGATTATGGTGCTGAGCGTGCCTTCGGGCACTTATGCTACGAAAAGAATAAGTAACTACGGAACTAGGCTATGAGAATGACTTACGAATGGTACGCGTTGAATATGAGTATGAGATGACTAAGCCGTTGGGCGTCGTGCATCAATATGGATGTGTTGGGGCATAACGCCGACGGAGCTCCCCATACGGATGGTGGATTATGTTTACGAGACGCGAATATGTTTATGGCACGGGAAACCGTTTATGGATCGAGACTATGTTTATGGAATACAAGATCGGTTAGTATGCTATGGATTGTATGCTATGGCGCGTATTGCATGGTCAATGGACTCGGATGGCCCGTGCACGGGTATGGCTTCCCTCGAACGGTTACGCCGGGACACCGGGACCGTTCGGCCTAGGAGGGAATTATGTGTGGTATTTATGGTGCAACATTTAGACAAATTGCGACCGTCCAGTGCTGTGATAAGCTATGATATCCGTAAGTTTGGGATCCTTTGGATACTGGGCTAGCAACCCGTATCGAAGCGATTGTAGGCTTACACATAAGAGATGCCAAGTCCATTACGGTACGAAACACCGTGATCTTCATATAGATAGGGCCGGTGGGCTGAGATGAGAGTCGGGTGTAGGCGCAGGGACTGCGACCCTTATGCTTGGTCTAAGTTTATGGTTGGCTGTTGCATGAATGATATGATTCTATGTTAAGTTCTAACCCGTGCAGGCTAGACAATATGGGACGGAGATGAGCACGAACACTATGTTTACGTTCATATTATGGCTAACTGTATCTGCTGCAGGAACACGGCATGGGACACATTTATGATAATGTGCTATGTTTAAGTATTGCTATAAAACTGATCCTAAGGCTAAGTAGAAAGATCACCAATAATGATGCATGTTCCACTAAATGATTTAGTGTTTGGTATGGGTGCGAGCGGGTCTTGATCAGTGCGAAGCGAGGACGAAAGCACTAATCCCCCACTAGTTTATGTGCAGGTTCAGGTTATGATCAGCTCGAGGCGGAGCTTGGCTTGGATGTGCCGAGGCATGGAGTCCTTGGTGTTCAAGAGGAGCTTCCGTATAGGCGTTCGGACTTGCGACATGGAGATGTTCGGCCGAAGACTACTTGGTGGCTATACAGAGGCATAATGTATGGAACAATGTAATCCTTTGTGAGCTAGAGAGATCATGAGCGTTGTAGCCAATTGGCATGTTAAGTTGGGCTATTCAGAGCCTTTGTAATCTTCAGTTCATAATCAATAAAAGAGATTCTTATTGTATTCTTTGTTTCCTTCTGCTGCTTATGTTACGAATTTGAGATAATCCTTATGTGAATCGTTATCTTGTCTTACACGAGCGCAACTCCAGGCTCGTGCGGCATCACGCCCCAGCGAGGACGATGATTCGGGTAAAATCTAGCGAGGACGAGCGATTTTTCGGATCGGGGCGTGACAAGTTGGTATCAGAGCGGTTCCATCCTTTGGACCGTACATGAATCTCTTTGACCCTCAGTTGCTTTGCTATCGAATTCAGTTGACTCTAAGTTGTTTCCGCAACCGCGTGGCTCATGGATCTGTTCGACGCTACATTGGATGTTCCATACAATAAGTCTATATTAAATGAGTACGTCTGCCACAAGTATGTCGTGACTATCACGCTATCTCCGGGTGCCATCGGAGAATGTTGGTTGCACGAAGTGCAACGAATATGGTGATGTTGGTTGCACGAAGTGCAACGCATATGGTGATGTTGGTTGCATGAAGTGCAATGATATATGTGTTATCGGTCGTACGAAGTACGAGGAGTTATGTGTTGTTGATCGTACGAAGTGCGAGGAGATATGTGTTGTTGGTTGTACGAAGTACAACGGATCGATATGTGAGGCGATGCGTGTTATGTGGCTATACGAACGATTATGTGTTGTTGGTTGCACGGAGTGCAGCTAGTTGTAAATCGTTCGTTGTATCGGTACAACGAATCGATATGGTATGATGCGTGTTATATGGCTATGCGAATGGATAGCGATATGTTGCACGAGATTGAGTAAAGACCTTAAGTATCGAGAATGAGTTGTTGCACGAGTTGCAATGAA